>JACMIJ010000063.1:5213-26283 GCA_014805365.1 Koerneria luziae | reverse complement strand
ATAAATGATAAGCATTCCAATTCCAGGAACGACGTTGTGGCGTATCTGGAAACAAACCGAAAAGTGAATGCAGTTCAAGACTATTTTGATCAGTACTTCATTCGAGGAACATTTGGCAGGATTGCAATGGCAACAAAGAAATGGTATGTTGTGGCATGCTCCGCAAATCTGTGCAGGACCATCGGAAGGCAATCAATCACGACAAACAACAAGGAACTGTATGAGATACTCAACCACAGGGAGAAACACTATGGGATGTACTATCAACGTGAGTAGCTCCTTTAAGCTTATTGTGTACACATACATTTCTTATTACGTATGAGGTCTGTCTTACAACAATTTCAATGGTACCGTTTAGTGGTATTGGATGCAATGCGCTGTCATAGTGATATCACCAGTTTGTACGAGGACTGCAAGACGCATGGGACGGGTATCTTGGCTGACCTGGTGAGGGACCATGTGTTCGATCTGGTTGGAGAGCAAAAGATACAACCGAAGGACTCGACACAGGTCAGCCATATCGTGGATGTGCTCTTATCGAAAGCATGCTATGCTCCGTTTAACATGGAAAAGTATCAGTCAATTGTTGAATAGTCTTGAGCCTCATCGTTAAGTTGCATTTGATGAAATTGAGAAAATGGCTCCAAGAAAGTAACTTGCTGCTTTGTTTCCACTGTCCGTAATTATCAACGACGATCAATGCCTTTAGTTGTGTTGGCTAAAAGAAATAATGGTAAGAATAAAGTCTCGTTTTGTTTGGAAAGCAGAAAAGCGTTTACTTTTGCCAGATTAGACAGAGGTGCCAAGAAATAAACAATTGACATAGAAGAAATATCTTACCTACTGCCCTGCTTCCCAATAGTTTCTCTGAAGCAATTTTTTTTAAATACCGAGCTTCATCCGCATGATCTTGCAAAGAATATATCTATTCTCAGCCAAATAAAGCAGTTTCGTTGTCAAGTTTACCAAAATTTAATTGTGTTATTCACTGTTTGTGATTCAAAGCCTAGAATGGTCTCGTTGTTTAGAATTTTCTGACTTACATCCACATTCTGGACACCAATCAGCAAATTTCTTGCACAGCTCCAAGTATTACAGCGTCTGCTATGTTTTTCTCACGTTTTTTTTCAGTCGAACGAAAGAGAACCTCTGAAGAAGTTGACGATCAAACGCGCTTCACTGACATCCCTCGTCCGTTCTCCTTCACTTCCCCCTCGTCTCGCCGTGGAAGAGATTGTTGAACACGATTCTCCCTGCAGTAGTCGAAAGGTACGATCGTAACCATAACGTTGAACATTGGTGCATATTTTTCTCCGTAGCGTCTTCCCAGGTCCAGTTGGGCACAGATTCTTAGCATCAAAAACATCATTCAGATGCCAAAGATCGATGACATGAGAAAAGTGAACGATGAAATCAAGCACGTGGAGGGACTTCACGGATTGGAACCGGAAGACACGGAAAGTGAGGAAGAGGAGGAGTACGAAGACGACTCACCGGAGAAGTCAGCGCCAATCCTTGTCGTCAAGAAGGTCTGTGGTATATATTACCACTTTTTCCAGACATGACACAATTTGTTTTACGCCGGTCGTTTAGGTGCAATCTCGTGGTCGTACAAACCTACGCTCGGAGCTCCGTTCGAAACCTGCGAAGAAGTCCATTGTCAAACAGAAGTCACTGAAGTTCTCACGAATTGCGCAGGAATTCAAACGTCGAATGCAGTTGATCCAACTCGGAAGACCACCATCGGTATGCGAATGCCCACAGTTCCAAATGACGAATCTTTGCAGGAGAAGAAGAGTACTCCCCAAACAATCACCTTGGGTGACAGCGACAACGAAGGACCTCCCAGGAAGCTCCGTAGAACAGACTCGGCACGTGGCCGAAGTGCGAAACCGGAGGGAAAGAAGGTAAATTACATTTTCTTTTTCTTTCTTTCGCCTAGCAATAATCCAACATTGCATATTAATTATTGTCCTTCAGCCTATCGAAGAAACACCGAAGAGAAGTCACAAGAAAGGCGCTGGGAAGAATCAGAATCGTTCTCACAAGAAGAAAGAACCGAGCAAGACGGAATCGGACGAAGAAATGCCAGTGCAGAAGAAGGCAAGAAGGAAGAGACGAGAGACGAAGAAGATCGGCACCAAACAGGAAAGAAGGCTGAAGTACATTAAGAAGAAGATCAAGCTTGGTCTTCTCAAGAAGAAGAACTTTGTCATCTCCACAAAAGTGAAGAAAGTGCGCTCTCACAAAAAGGTTTGTTGGCTGCCATTTTCGAGCGAAACATATTTCAATTGTGTTGTATGGATCTCTACTTCTAGTTTTCAAACATCGCCTTTCAAGAGACATAAAATTAGTACTGAATTTGCAGAGTGACTACAAGATAACGGGACTGCGGTACATGAAAATACGCCTAGCGCATCCGTTCTGTCATTTGGACACAATCGACAAAGGCCTCCAGGACAAGGCAAAGGTGAAGAGCGACGATGCGAATATGTTGGCATACAACGCGGAGAGGGATGACTATGAAATGGTTCGTTTGCGATTATCTTCCAATCTTGTAACAGGAGCTGCACAACGAGGCCGAGCAGTTCGTCAGCAGATTGGTTATCAACGGAAATGGCGATCCGAAGGAAATTGCGGTGTTCATTGATAACGGTTTGCATCACTCATCTATAACAACCACATGTTTCCTGCAGAAGTGAAGTTTATGAAGATCCAAAGGTATCTCCGAGAGCTGCGCCTTCGGAAATGTACACATCGGTCAATCGTCGAGCACGACAAAGTGAACGGATTCCTCAACTTCATGAAGGTAGCCAGCTAGCTCATTCCCTTTTAACACCTATTTCCAGAATATGACAATTGAGAAGAGGAAGGCGACGGATGTCATGAACAGCCGTTCTTATGTTGAGAAGGTTGAGAATCGTCTCCAAGCCGTCTTCACGAAATTCGAATTGTCAGAGTTGATGCGATCGTATACAAGTAAGTAATTTCATGATTGAGTTATTAAAGTTCTTGGAGTTGTATGCCATCGGACCTCCCTCTCACAAACCCTGTAGCATGTTCTCTTTCAGAGTGGAACTCTGTGAGAGATCGCGTTGAGAAATTGCAAGAATTGCAGCGACAAGGAGTTACTTCACTAAAAGGTAACAGCGAATTTCGATCGAGGACTGCTTTCTGACTGATTTTTTGCCTGTTTTTCGGTGATTCCCTGGTAGGAGCCCAGCACAACCGCACGCTTTTCATGCCCATTGATGCAACAGTGGGGGAGGTCCGATGGCTGCATGGAGTGCCTTGCGGTATAACCCCCTTACTCGCCTTCTTTCAGCTGCCTGTGTTGTTCAATCACTCTGCCACTTACTTCTCGAATGCGCCATTCGTCGTCTCCTCATCGTTGTCTACCTGCTAATGAAGCATGCTGTTAGCTGCAATGCGCCCGAAAAGGATCTCAGGAGATATCGTTCCTGCGGAATGGATGCACTCGAAATATCCGAAGACATCATTTATTCCTACGAAATCACGTGTTCTGACAAACGGCCAAATGCATGCTCATCGAACACCCGCCTATTACGAGGATTCGATGTTCATTCCTCCTCGTCACTCTCTTCTTTTTCAACTCCGCGGGTGGTCTCGTGTGTTGCTCCACGCGGAGGCAATCAGAAGGAAGGAAGTGGTACATCTCGTTCGGGACAACAACAGACGACTTCTTCGGCCTCCAGCCAATTCGTGAATTCACCAAGCGGATCCTGTTTTCTGCCAGCATCCATTGATGATCCCCTTCCCTTTCCGAATACATCCACGTTGCCTTCTATGGATCAACGTATCGCACCCGGCGATTTCCTTCAAGAGTACGGACTTCTCTTACCGCCCGTTCGTGGGAATCTCTTCAGCTCCGTCATCAATCCAACGATTCCACCTGACACTGTGTTGTCTGATCCGGCAATCAGCAATTATACGGCCTTCACAAGCTATTATCCTCTTGCACAGCCAGCGCAAGCAAGGATTCCACTCAACCTATCTTCGTGTGCACAAGAAATCCAACAGAACTTAGAGCAACTGGAGTCGATTCCAACATCATCCACACGGTCGAAGAGAAAGGATGAGAAACCACCAGGAACTGATAGAAAGAAAACGAAGGAGCAAAACACTGTCCAAGCGAGGGCATTCTATTCGGAAACCGAGGGATTCTCTTCAAAGGGCTTCCGCTTTCTCAATGACAATATAGAAATCCCTGGTCCCAGCGATCCCAGCACAAACCTCATCGATGCGTTTGTGGATAAGCCATCAACTTCCAAATCGACAACTACCTGCGTCGCAAAGAAGGCCTATACCTCGGATATGATGCTGGATGAATTGTCGGTCAATCTTCTCGGTGACGATGAATACTACCACCAGGCTGAACTTGAGCGGCTTGCACGAAATCGTGTTGTTCGACCACGGTGTCCACCATGCAAGAACCCCTTGTTCAAGCAGCCAATCATGGTTGAGCCAATTTCGTTTTTCGCTCCTTGTCTCTCGAAAAGGAAAGACACTCTCCGTCAATCATTCATCACAAGACAACTTCTGCAACGACACCGCCATCGTCGACAAACACGCATTGCCTGCACAGAAACGGACGTTGCGCGAACCAACTACGACCGAAATTTCGTTGTTCCCGAGAAACTTGGCAAAGACTTCATTATCTTCCTCACACGCCTCTCTTACCAATCACGTGTTTCTCTGCTGAACACTGTAAACCAAATGGCGGAAATCACAAAAGAACGAGGCAAGCGCGATCCTATGAAAGCAGCGAAAACTATCACGGCGATGTCCGACCACTTCGGCAGTGATCTCGCAGGCAGAGATGCTCATCGCTTCATTGAGTATCTTCGACATGCAAAGAGATCCGACAAACCCGACACTACCAATTTCCGAATTCGAGACAAGTACGCCATTCATGTAAACGTCAACCATCAAATAGCATTTATGGCTGGTGAATTCCATTGGAACAGTGACTACGAGTATTGTGACAACCAACCGCTGAATGCTCAAGTCATGAAGATCTGGATTGCGTTCCTCATGTACACAAACCGCCATCGGATGTGTATCGCGATGAACATCTCATTCCGACAACTCTACCTTCTCGATCGGCTCCTACACTTCATCGGGTCATTCGACGTCACTCCGTCCATTAGAGTCCCTAGTGCTGTTTCGCACTTTCTTACCAAGGAGTTCGAAAGCGAGCGGTTCAAGCAGCTGACTGCCAATCAGTTTCCAAGCATCCTAAGAGCACTCGCCCAGATGAACAAGCGTGCGCATATACGTCGCCTCGGCATCTTCAATATGAGCAAGCCTGGCTGGTTCACAGAGATGATATCTGCGTACATGCAAGAATCACCGAAGACATTTGTGGAGAGCACCGTCACTCTATCTTTTCCATTTGCCGTTGAAGCAAACCCCCTTATGGACAGAGTGCACGAGAGCACGAACAAGTGCCAACAGCTGCTGAAAAACGTCCATTCAAGAGAAACGAACACAAAATTGGAAGAAACCGATATTGAGAAGCTGTCCAGGCTGTTCATTCAGCTGACGGAAACGCCAATCGTTCGAAAGAAACCAACACAATTTCGGCTACTCAAAAACGAATACGTCGATATTCACAAAACTTGGAGGTCGGATTACTTTCCTACAATCGTAGACTACGCTACGTTCAAACTACCGTCGAGTGGAGAAGCAATGCCTGTGAATGTCTTGACTGATGTCATCCAGCCTATTCAGTACCCTCCCGAATTACTTCTCCTTACAAGCCTCACTTCTTCCAACTTCCGAAAAAAGTTCTATCGTGGAGGAATCAATCACGCACTTTTCAAAGACTTCGTGGTACGTTATTACTTTAGTACATGTGCAAACAGCACATTCATTGCCTGATGCAGTTTTGAAATGTTTGCGTTGTGCTGGCTCAATTCACAAACTTAGAATCCTACTTCGGTTGCTTAGTGAAAGAAAAATATCAGTGTCGCTCTAAGCTGAACCTAATAAGCGACGTATTGTTAAGGACATGAGTACCTCACCGGAAAAGTACCAGCAACACCAAGTAAAAAGGGGAAGAAGAAGATCACAAAGTCTGAACACGAATCGCAGCGAAGGTGAGTGAGAACTCCGGGTGCACATATCCAAACAGGGCGTCGCTTCGCTGGCAACGCTTCAAAAGATGGCAGATTCGTGTGCTGGCCGATCACCAAGAATGAGGTCCATCCACTATGGGTACGACAAGCTGATGAGGTGAGGCGGACAGGGAATCTGGGAGAAGCTTGTCTTATTAAGCTAACTGTTCATTCCATTGTCTGTTCAGGAGTGTATGCAGAAGGACATTCGGCTGGGATACCTGCCAATTGTGGACATTTATGACGGGAATCCGAATGGGAAGAGGGAGGATGTGGGATGCGATCACTGGCGAGTCGTCGAAGTGACCGACAGCAGCTATCGGATCAGCGATGAGCGGGTAGGAGAACACAATCATTAGCAGGAAGATCGGCAGTTCATCAATAATCTGCAGTGACAACCAGTTTCAGACATCAAACTAGTATGTAGAAAACCCTTTTAGCGGAATTCAGTAGGTGCTCATCACAATCCTCAGGTTTCATTATAAACATCAAAGTTATGGTCCAAGATTCAACTTTTGTCAGAATAAAGCAGCTGTTCTTCAGGCAGCAGAACTGGAAGGACTCTCACGATTAACGAAACGCGAATTTCATGCCCAATTAGATATTGCAAAGGCGAACAGAAGCGACATTCAGTTGCCGTTTCTGTAGGCGCATTTGATAGGAAACTTCGCCAGTGTCACGATCATTGTTTCTCGAGTTGCTCTCCCTTGACCGGTCTTCCGGTGTCATTCCGCCCGTCATACTCCCACGATCGTCATTTCCGATTTTCTGGTACCCTCATCTGCAGCACGCGTATCCCTTGTTGCATTACACTCTTCCTCACTTCGTTGATCTTCCTTCAATTTGTCTAACAATAAGATAGTTATGGCCATTGAGATGCACTCTTTTGTGTACAAATATTGTAATAAGTTGTACCAGTAAAGCCCAGCTTGTTGTATATAATGAATCTTTCTTGAAGTTCTCTCAATTCATTGTTGTATTTATTGTATTTACATTTTACATTATCAATCTCTTTAAGTTTTTATGATGTCATAGACGTGTCTGTTGTGATACACTGTTTTCGTGTTGTTTACAATATTCATTAGATTGAAACATGGTAATTTTTCGTGCGTATTGTTAATACATATGATGGTGTTATGTGTTGAACCGAATACATTGCCTTGAACATTTTACTCACGTTTAGGAGAGTCCAAGATTAGTTCCTTAGTAGCCCCTCCTCTCCACTCGAATCCCTCATCCAACACCGTATCTCTCTTTGGAACAATAGCAATCCAGAGAAGATAACGAAAAGAGCCACTATCTTTTAAACATCTTCCGTTCAAAGGGGAAGTTCCTCATTTGACGCCAGAGGATACTTGACCTGTATCCTTATAACTACGAGTGTACGGGGATAACCGCTGAATGATCTTCCTTTTCTAGTAGTACATGAATCGTTCAATTTGTGTCAATATTGCTATTTTTTGAAATATATAAATCAGGCATTGTATTCAAAAATGAGCTAAACTCCCACATGCCCATAATAGTCTTTGTTGTAATGCTATATGCTTTCCAATGAAACAAGAATTACATTAGCTAAGACATAATTTAAAGCAAGAAACGTGGGCGGCAGGCATATTTTGGTGCTCCTTCACAGATAACTTCTCTTTACACCACCGGCAGGTTTGCAAGAAAGGAATATTCGCAGATTATGATCAGTTATCCTTTGCCCCTCGTGCCCTCGAACATGACATCCGCAAAGAAAGCCGGAGCCGAAACAGTACCAGTAGTGTACCAAGGGAAAAAAGACACACTGACCGTGTGATAATTGCATATAATCACCTGAGAGACCGGAGGGAATTCCAGACATACAGGACAATCATTAGATGTCTACAGGACATGCTTCGCCAGGAACCCTATGCTTTTGTCGTATCTATAACCTTTTTCTCATTAATTGCAAGAACAATATTCTAATTTGTTGTTGACATTATTAATAAATGATCAGGTTGAACATTCGTCTAACCGAAGTTGATGACATTCGATGAACCGATTAAAGGTGTTGTGATCCTGTTCAAAAAGAATGATTGGTGTTCCCTGTTCTGGGAACCAGAACTCATTGTCATTGACACCAGATCCTCTCACACCTATATCCAGTCACATATTGGATTCTTCCCTTCACTTTTTTCCTCAAACCCTTCGTCATGCATTGAATGATGACCTTGTAAATCACACACTAGTCCTCGCGATTATCTCGTTAAAGCTTATTTATTAATTGAACCTGGTTTTTGACTAAAGAACACGACAACAACCGGGTATGGAAGCACTCAAACAATGGGGATGTAGGGAAAACTACGGTGGGATAACGCCCATCAGTTGTAGCACACTAATGTGCTTAGTGGCTAACATTAAAGCAAACTACGACATTATTGCTCAAATGAAGCAAATTAATCACTTGAAGAGTTACAGAGCATGTAAGATGGCAATGCCTCTTCGTCCGCGGCACACTGACATCTCATTCGTATTGTAAATGTATACGAGATACAGGAAAAAAACAAGGGAAATATTAGGTCACTGTATACTCAAAAGTTGAAAGTGAAAACATGTTACCTCGGGAAAGCTCTTGAATAAAATGGTTTCTAAAGAGATCATACGTTCTTAGAGGATTGAAGTTGCTAGTGGAAGATCTCTCCAAACATCGCGTTATTGCGCATGTTATTCTTGTCGAGAGCAGCTTGAATCATGCGAATAAGTGGCACTTTCACTGGTGTGATCCATAACAATCATTGTGATTGTATGGTGTCCCTCCTCGATCGCTCATCCTTTGTCAGCGGCCAAGGTGCTCTCTGTTCACGGATGTTCAGAGATGGAGCCGAGGCTGGAACAGGCCCTCGCTCCCTCCCTCCATTCCTCCTCATACGGGCTAATGTCAGCCGCCCACACTAATGTATAAAAGAGCCATTCTGCTCAGCCGGTGGTCTTCCCCTTTTGTTGCTGCCACAACATTGCATTCTCTAAGTTTAAGTTTTACCGTTCTGAACTTTCAATGAACTGAGTGTGGTGTAATCTCAACATTGTTAGCTTCTACATTGCTCGTGCTCGACAGCGCTGTAATCATTAGTAACGGTGTGTACTATTGAATGTAATAATTGCTTGTAGAAGGGCTGTTTGTTGTCGTTAGCGAATACAATTGTTCCGGAGGTGTGACTTCTCTTGTCTCGGATAAAGGCAGAGTTTGTCAAGCAACATCCCGTTGTTATCCGGTCAGTGTACTTAGGATGATGTTTAAGTCGCTTGACTGCCCGCCCCTCCCTGAGGGCGATGAGTGAGTAAGGATTGTCGAACAGGATATACTCCACTCTCTCCCTCCTCCCTCCCTGTCTCTGTCTTGCGCTCATTTAAGACATTGCCCTTTCCAGCTCGGAGACTGTCTCTGGCTCTCGGCTTCAGCCATAGCAAACATGTTCTTGTCTGCATGCTTCGTATTGTTGTGCATTTATCGAACAAAGTTTTGATAGTTCTGCCGTAATCAGTGTTATTTACCTCTTCTCCGCATCGCCCCATTCTTCCACAATCTCGTCGCCAAAGCACTTTACGCAATACAAAAACTGCCTTTGGCATCATTTTCTCTTTCCCTATCTATCGTAACCATCTCTCGCTATTCCCCGCTTGTGGCAGGCGCTCACCGGTCTTCCTCTCCTCAGGTCCCTTCTCGTGATGGTTCGCATCTGGTTGCTGCTCTTTTGTGCCTCCGTCGTCCACAGTCAGCAGGAGGGGGAATCCTGTGGTTCTGATTCGATTCCATACAAGATCGTCGTCGACCAGAGTGGCAAACCAGGTGTGTTCCCTTCTCACAGACTCATCTCCACGTGATCAGAACTGTTCTGCGAATCCCCTGTGTGTATCGGAGAGGGCAGCAATTACTACGAACGAAAAAACCGCCGCCATCAGCGACACACCGGCAAGGAACTCGCTGTGAGTTCCCATTTTTTGTCCGTTTGCCCTTAGGGATCATCGCACTGCCCACACAACGATCTATTGGGACAATCGACAGCCCGTTGATGAATGGCCATACGCAGCATATTAACTGTGAACGATAGATTATAGTGAGCGGGAAAAAAACTGCAAGAGTGTATTCGAGATTGCCTATCACATAGATACGTGCGATCGGGAATGCTCCATTCATATCTCGAGATATACGTCTTTTGCCGTTATAATCGGCCATCCGGATAAGGTTCATCCAATTTCGTGAGACAACACTCTTTTTCCTTTGTACCCTAAGCAGTTTTTGTTGCCCGCGCACCCCCGGTACTGATGGATGGATGTACCGTAGTCGACAGCACAACATATTAGTCATATTTACACAATCCAAGACAATCATGTTCAATTCTTCTGAAATAATGCACCTTTTGAACAGTGACATGTTCTGCGTTTCTTCTATCTTTTTGCGTTTGTCAATGAATTCTTCTGCACTATGCATTTGTTTACCTTTTGCATGCCCTAACATGTATGTCAAGATGAATCTGGCCGCAATGACACAGTATTTCTCTGCTGGTTTGTGTACACGACTTATTCCTCCACTCTACTTGATAACTGTTTGCACTTTGTTTTCTCTCGTCTTCATTGAGACACCTTTCTCTTCTTGCCGGACACGCTCATTATGTGATTCCAATGGAGAACGACCCTAATCCCTTGAATGTTAAAAGACACGCATACCGTTTGAACGCCCTCTGTTTTGTGAAAGTGAAATCTTTCTCCCAGGGCTAAAAAAAGAGAAAGGATGCAGAATGTAATTATACAGACTATTGCGCAAAAAATGCTTCCACTATTGGCCCCTACTACTACACGTGGTTTGGAGCCACATACCAATTTGAATCCCAACATTTCGTTGTGGTATAAGAGAAAACAATAAGTTGTAATGTGCTGGTGTTGCAAACTGTCGCTTGGTGAAATAGTTATAAAAGTTGCCAAGACGCCTCAGTAATACCGCACAACACTCTTGTAGTTATCTCCTACCGCCATTGTCAATTGAATGTTGGCTTGGAGCTCCAGCGTGCATGTTCCTATACAGCGTTAATAATATTTGTGCAAAAATAACACTTGCAGATATTGGAACACAGTGTACAAGTATGCTACCTCTAATGAGAACGAGCATGTAATGATCCATCATTTCACGTTTTGTTTTTGGGAAAAAAAGCTATGTGTGCGTGATAGGATACGCTCACCAATGAAATTGGATAAGACATGGGATCGTCAAGTGTAACAATGGGAATGCATCCTGTGAAAAGCGCAATTGTCCTTGGAACGGTAATCCTTTGGAACGACTTTGTTTTGTCACTTTCACTGTGAAGACTGAGGGAAGTGTTTCTCTAAAAAAACTAGTTTGCAATTTAGGGACAAGAATGAATTCCTGGGAAAGCACATAACTTTTTTAACTAAGTGTTTTCAAAGCAAGTTAACTTTTTCTTGATAACCATGGCTGGTGTACTTTTATGATAGCCATATCCATGCATGCGCTTCTTTCTAGGAAATTAATAGAAACTCTTTGTATGATATGGCATTTGCTGTTATTCAAGCGCCGAAACCGCCGTAGCACTTATTCTTAACATTAAGAAAAACTATGGTCTTCGAGAAATTGTCATTAAACTATTTTATTTGCCCTGAATTGTATTGAAGTTGCTATTATTTAGCAATGCAACCACCAGCTGTTGGAGACTGTTTGTGTGGGAGAGACGGAGTGGACCGGAACCCTGATCGAGGTGAACAACGGCACCCATCGAACGTATGTCTAATCCAATCAGTGCAATCGTCCTTTGTCTTCGCAGGCTTAAGACGGAATGCTGCGCCTTCGAGGGAATGTCCTCATCGAATGAACTCAAGACAGTGCTCCTCGAGGCCGGAGACACCTTCCAAGGAGGAGTCGTGGAGGTCCATGGAAAGGCCAAGGCATTCGATCTCATCAAGGAAGTCAGAAAGACTGTCAATTCTGAGAACAGGTCCATTATTAAAGTTGAATACGATCTCTGTCTACCTTGTTAGACCATTATCATTGAACATCATTTCAACAAACGCTTGTTAATTTATCTCCCGAAAAGCGCTTGACCTGTTTTTTTCCGGCGATAGGTCCACTATCAGATAATATATCCACAATATATAGTTTTTTTCCCAATTTCATCCGCTTTGCCAATGCGGTCCGAAGTACTTGATACATGCTACAAAATAATGACAGTGCAATCGGTTTACATTATCAATGAACCAATTTATAGCGTACAATACATAATCTCGGTATTCCGAATGCCCTGTTCGGCTGGTTCCGAGTTTGTACCGTACTCGGCCCTGTTGAACAACAAATCGAAGAAGCGCGTTGAGCGTCGAGAAGCGAGTTCCCTGGACAGCGACGATGAAGTGTACGTTCATATGCGACGATCAAACCTCATGGCTTGCATAATCTCTTTGCTGCCTTCGACGCTGCACTGTAATATTTCCGCGGCTGTTTTCGCTCTCTTAATGTTCGCCTAATGTATTGTCCAGAAAAGCAACGTATTCCTAACTCGCTTTAAGTGTCTTTGTTCACGTGTAGTGTTTTGCTTATTGCATTAGTGTTTCTCTGTGCGTTAATATGCGTGGGATATTCCTAACTCACCTTAGGCGACAACCATTACAGTGCGAGAATACATAGTGATGCACATACGTTTTGCATGTGAAACGAAAAAAAGAACTGGCTAAGGTATTGTGGGGTGAGCCAGATCGAGAGATAATAGGGATCGCCCCTGGCAATTGTTTCTATAATGTTGTTTTGGCTGTAATGTATCCAAGGACGATGCTCAGGGGTATGATCCACCTTGGAAGATGCAATTCTTGTTCTTTCAACCCTTTTGGATGTCTCGGCGCGTGGAATGGCATTGAAGAGTGACAGGAGTTGCCAGATGAGTGACAGAGGAACGGACAATTTGTGAGAAGGGAACCGGGTAGCATGGTCCATTCGGCATCCGGTCATATACTCCTCTGGCGACTCTCCGAAAGTGTCCAAATTAACCCTTGAGGACGAGAAGGTGTAAACAGGAAAGAGCGCGCGAATGGTAACAAGCAGCGGTCACTCTCTTTTTCACCAATCTTCTGCGAAAATTACATCTCATTTTGAACCTTGAATGACCGCAATTATTAGAGAGAAAGGGAGTGCATGGTTTGTTGTGATTAACGGTGCAGGAGTCGAACGAATGGAGTGGAGGAATACGACTACCCGAGGGGGCGGAAGTATCCGGCGCCCCGGCGACGCCCAATGTTCCGACGGAACGAGGAGTATGAGTACACCTATGACTACGATTACCCCATCCGAGCAGCCATGCGACGGAACCGGTATGATGATGCGCTTCCCAACAATACAGCCATGCCAAATGTGCGCCTTAACGTAAAGCTGAATTGGCAATGCCTTTTCCAACCAACAATGATGAGTGTGCCAGTACTAACCATGTCGTAAAGAGCCTCACTACAAGGGGTCCACTTTCTATTCAGAATGCGTAATCCAGCCTCTGCCGGTGAGGACAGACTTTGGCCAATTACCTATGGACAAAAGAATCCGGGCCTCCGTCGACGGGCGTATGCACCATCGCCATCCGTCAGTGGGGACGGAGTCGGAGCAAACAGCGAGTACATCGTAAGTTCGAGCACACATCAGAAACAGCGGCCAATCACTTCACGATCCCGATTGTACCAATTATGAACCTTATCTTCTCAGCAAACCACCGAGGAAGCCACTGTTGTCGCACCACAGCCCGTCGAGCCTGCCCAAGTTGTCCAACCGGAGCAGCCACAGCAGTCTGTCGGATACAGCGCCCCCGTCCAGCAGCAAGGCATCGCAGTCCAACAACACGGCCTTCCCCTCTACGATAGCGCTCCCCAACAAGCACCCGCTGTTTCGCCGATGAATCCCTTCCCGATGGCCTCTTATGCAATGGGTGCCCCTCAGTCACCCGCTTTTGGAGTTCCTCAACAGCCTTACGCCGTTGCCCCAATGAACATGTACGCGTCCGCTCCCCTTCCTCAGGGCAACTCATATCTCCAGTATGCTCCCACATTCGCCCCTCCACAAGGTAGACAATGTCCTTGGTTCTTCTTCATTCAGACCATGCAGCCTCCTATCAGCAGCCGTCGTACGGAGGTGGATGTGGTGTCAGCCCGTGTGCAGGAGGCGTACGTTATCCTCAGTTTCCTCAACAACCATAAACATTCAATGTGTGACGTGTTCTTCCAGGGTTTGAACGGTGCCTTCGATGCCATGCAATGCTTCTCTGGTGACATGGAAGTCGAGACTCCCTCAGGACGCAAACCAATCCAAGACATCAAAATCGGAGACATGGTCCTCAGCATTGAGGATTCCCTGGTTGGTTGAACGCAGTGTTAACTTCTTTCATAGATCTCGTTCTCCCCTGTTGTGATGCTTCTCCACAAGGATGATGGCGAAGACGCGGAATTCAACGAAATCAAGACTGTATGTTTCAATTCATTTATTGCTCCCTCATGTTTCACAATCTTGTCAGTCGCGTACTCTGCAAATCCTGTACGATTAATTCTGGCAAATAACGATATAATTGAGAATTTGCATTTCAGGAGACCGGGCACATGTTGAAACTGACCGACTACCACTTGGTCTACGTGACTGACTGCGATCCCCAAGACACACTCCGGCTAGAGAAGGCTGCTGATGTGCAAGTCGGCCATTGTGTACACGTCATCACCGATGTTCTAAAGACCAACCTGAACGCTAAACGAGTCGTCGAGATCAAAAAGGTTCGTCGAAGAGTTAATTGTGGAGCTAACAATGATCACTCATTCACCAATTCGCCATAGCTGCCTACACATAATACATTGATCATGCCTGCCGACGTGTGCCATGAAACCAAGGACAATAGTTTCGAAATTCAAAAGTGCCACAAAGCCTTTTCAATCCAATGAATGGCCTTGGGGCTGTGCTTGGATAGCGGAGTTAACCGACAACGCATTCGACCGGAATTCGGTTGTGTAAGGAACGATGAACGATGCAGTTTCTTACAATACGGACTATCAATGTTTGGCATCATTGTGCTCACAAGCCGGCCTTGGACTGTTCCCTTTAGCATAACACTACGTTTTGCGATGAGATCCAGGCTTTATCAAGTTTAGGCGCGAGACAGAAATACGCATGCGTAGCGCATTTCCGACAATGAGCTGACGTATACTATCAACGAGTGCTGCACTGATAAAACATCTTGGTATTGGGCATTTGAGCCATATTTGCTAAATAGGGGCTTATGACAGGCGAGCTTGTAATACCTATTGCTCAATTGTATGTAAGTGCAGCAGGAAAACCGTAAACAGGTCGCTGTAAAAATCGCATATAATGCAACAGCGGCAAACGTGCAGGTTTTTCGTACAAAACACACAATTTCTGTCATTCATGCTATTCCGAAGAAGTAATCCAATAGTCTTAGAAATCTGCGCAGAATTCAACAAAACTGGTAAGTAAGTAACTATCATGTAACACACGTGTTTGTTAAGCTACCGGTTCATATTGCCATTCAGGGTACAACAGACGTATTTTTAAGTGTGGAAAGAAAATCAGATGGCACAGTTGCATCCTTTGTCTCTTCATAGCATAAACATATTATACATTCCAAAAATAATGCAAACATACGAATATTTTTCAGAACTATACATATGAAAAGTATATAAGACTTTTTTTGCAACATAATTGCAAGTGAATTTGTGGCGGCTGCCACAAATTCACTTGCAATTATGTTGCAGCTATCTTGACTACACAAATTACAGGTGAAAGGACGCGGAATCTACGCTCCTCTGACCGTGACTGGAGATATCATCGTGAACGACGTGCTCGCCTCGTGCCATTCCAATCTCGCGATCAAGTCCCTGCAGCAGTCGTTCTTCAACATCTACCGTGCCGTCCAGCGGTCGTTCTCCTCCCTCATCCCCTCCTCCGACCCGAACGAACTCCCTCTCGGTGTCGGATACCTGACCACCGTGATCGATCTCTTCTTGCCGAAGACGTTGCTTCACTGACCCATTCACACTTCCGTTGCTCTCCCGCAATGTGAAGCTGCCTGTCGTAGTAGTTCTTATTTATATACCATAATAGTTACTTATGCACATGTCTGATTGTGACTGTAGTGTGTCTTCAGTCCGACTGTGCTGAGATCTGTATATTGCTCAGCAGATATTTATGCGTCTCCTGCTGCTTCTTTGTTGTTAGGCCATACAAGTGTGGGCGCGTCGCGGACGCGCCTCCGGCGCGGCGTCCGCTGCACTTGTTCTGTTTCGCCCATCACCGTCATCTCTTCTCTAAACGGGGTTCCGCGCACAAGCCGGCTTCCTGTCTTTCCTTTCCCTCACTGCCGTTTAGGAACAAATTACGTGTCTAACCGTCATTGTTATGTAATGAATATATTATGTATGGATAACTTCAAGTGATATCTGAATATTAACTATCCATCGAATGGTACCACTATATATGGAATTTCTCAATGTCCCGTGTGTGCTATTATTAATTATATCACAATTGCTTCTGGCGAGATAGGAAAATTAAATATTCCTTCATATCTACAGACGAGATCGCACACAAAATGGAAAATGGTGGTGAGAAAACAAGACAAAGCAGCATCTAAGGACGTCATTTCGAGCGAGGTTCACTGGGTGCTCTGCTACAACGACCGCAACAAAGTACTGATAGGCAACCAAGGGAGTTACTTGTGTTGCGACCATCTCTACACCTCACCAGGTCATCTTGACTCATTTTCAAAAAGAATCACTTTGTCGATTTATGTAATATGGGCACATTTTTCTCAATGCTCTACGAAATGTGTAGTCTGCTCATTGTCCTTCATCCTTTTTCATTTTTATTAAGCTAACGAGGGAATCAGTGTAAGTTATGTACAAGTGGGTGTTTACTGATTAGTCAACCATAGTAACATGTGCTCAACATATGTACTATCACCAACAGAACATTATAATTTTGGAAGCGAAGAAAAACAAAGAATATGCAAGTAATTTTCTGCTCAAATATGACGCATATGAATATAGGCACCTCCCACCGGTGCTTGCCATCTGAAGTATGCAGCACAAGTGGCGTCGAGCCAGTCCTGTTTGGTGTCGCTGCCTGAATTGCCTCGACATCTAGTGCTTTTCCTACATACATCCACCATTCCCTTGCTAACTACTGTATCCCACTTGGCCAAAAGTTACCGTAGCAAATATGTATATGCTTTCTTATATCACAATTGCTTCTGGCGAGATATCTCGCCAGAAGCAATAGTGATGCTACAATGTTTTGTCGATTTATGAATTTTCGCATGTTCCATTGGACGTTTTGTTATTTTATTTTCATAGTCATTGTCCCTTGTTCTATTTATTTGTTATCGATAGATTCACAACGATAGTATAATTTTATGGACGTCAGGGCCTTCACTGAGCATTGCTTGATGCCTGTACTCATGAAATGGCGTTCGCCTCAACCGCAATTGTCTGCACGGGTTCATTTCTGTCGTCTTCCTCATTTATGTGTATCTCTCCAATTGTCCTCCTCTTGTCTGTTCCTGATTGTGTGTGCCGTTAGCTGTTCCCAACGGCGTTCTCGTGGTGTTGGCTGCATTTTCGGTTATTCCCAACGAATATTTAGAGAAGAATGATGTGTAGAAGTGCGTACTGTGCCCTGTTGCTACTGCTTGTCATTCACCTCTCGTCCGTTTTCTCCCAACAAGCCGGCCCCTACGAGGAGGTTTTGCCTGGAGCTATGATCGGCTCCGACGGTACGTTTTTGAAAAAAAAAGAAACAACATACGTCAGCTGAAATTATCTTTCTTGTGGCAGTGATACAAGTGCTTTACATATGCTGTGCTGGATCGGAAATATAATAACAGTGCTATTTATGAACCATAATTCGGTTGAAATAAGCTGCTTGTTGCCTCGTAGACCAGTTCTGATGTTGCTACAATGCTCACTGTGTCCGGTATGCATGAGCTGCATTGTATGAACTAATCGGTTGCATGTTCAGCACAAAACTCCATCAATGGTCACATGCTGAAACAACCGTTGTTGCGATTCGATATCCTCTGGCGCAAATTTGCCGGTAAGCGCCGGATAACGGACGGTGAAGGTTACTTCCTCCCATGATGATGGACATCGTCGACCCGAACCTAGTCTGTATCTAGTCTACTCTCACAGACTAGGCTCGGATTCAAGCCTAGTTCCCGCTCTCCACTTGGTGTCCCCTCATCCCATGCCATTGCTGCCTACCCTCACTCTGACATTTCGCTTCCTTCCTCTACCAGAGTGTTGTTCTTTCCTACGATAAAGGCGTTTTGTTATGCACATTTTTTCATTCACATTCGTTTTCATTCCACAGCAATCACACAGATAAACGAAATATGTTTATTGTAACTATCACATTCACGTGTAGTAGCCGATGGTTGAAGTTCGAGTATTGCAATGTTATATACAACATATTAGAAACATTCCCGTTATGCAGTACCACACTGAGGGGAGAAACTACGAAGACGCGTTCAACAGTCATGAGTATGAGTAAGTATGTTCCATATAACATATACATAAATTTCGGTTGATTAAAATGATCAGTGTATGTTCAAAGGTCGAAGTAGTGTTCCCATGGTTCGTTCGCAGGCGGATTATGTGAGGGAGGGAGATATCCCATCAGAGAATGATAACAGGAGAGAGGGACGAAGATGAAGCAGACGGCCATGACGAGATTCGTCGCGATGATCGCCATATCGGCTGCCTTCTGTTGACTGCGAATGCGCGAATCGATGGCACGCAGAGCAGGCGACGACGTGTGGGGAGCGGCGACGGTCGGATCGACGGGCGAGGACGGCGACGGGCCGCCCGTCTCCTCCTTCCTCTCCTTCTCCTGCTGCTCCTTCCGTGGCGCGGATCCTCCTCGCTTGCTCTCCGATGACCGTCTTCTCGATACCATTCTCCTTCTTCTTCTCAATTGCTCACTGAAAACAAGGAATTGGAGTAGACACGCTGAGACACTCGAGAAACGGTGAAAAGGTCGGTCGCAAAACAATTGCAAGCAATCGCCGACAAGCAATATGTGCATGACCTAGAAATATGATAGTGCGAGATGTAGTAAGTACTTTTCGTGCGTAATAATGAGCTAAAGACGTAGACCCAAAAATGGACATTTGCCACTTATCGAACTGATGAAATTGACCTACTCGTTACCACTCAAAAAGGTTCAATTGTTTATTAATTCCATATTGGATTAGGTTTTCTGACGTTGTTCACGGCACAAATACACATTTTACGAACAGCGTTCCAATTTAGATATTTACCGCAAGTTCCATTATTGCAATGCCAATGAAACGGTTAGAACATTGATACGGGAAATGTGAAAAAATTTCGAACTTTTGAGAACCAAGAAAACGAGAACTTGAGAACGAGCACTCATTGAAAGCATGCGCTTGCTTATGAAGAACGAACTGTCACCCAGACTGCACCCTCCAACAGTGCACATTCATATGTTGTAGAAACAGGTTCCAACGGCGAGTCGGCCATACAAGTAGCAACTGATGTCAGTGATAGAAGGTGTGCGAGAACAAGACGGTCAGGGTGTTCCCCCACGTCGATCTGTGCTCACCCGACAACAGCTGCATCGTACTCGATAAGCATCCAATTGCTCTCTCAAGAAGAGCAGAAACGGTTTCTTTCTCACACACTCGCGTGTGTTTCGGTTGCTTAACGAGTAATGTTAAGAGGTTGAAGAAAGTTGGCACACAGGCCGCCTGGTCAATCAAGGCCACGTCTCAGCCAGTACGGTCTGACTGTTTTTTACGGGATAGTCGGTCATTAATCGACCTGGCTGATCACGTCGATCGGTGTCATCTCGCACAATCTCTGTCCGTGGTCGTCCCACTCACATCCCCCATTCGTCCAACACTACAATTCCAGTCCCCTTCAACATCCATTTCACCCCTCAAGTCCACACAAACCTTACAAATATTGACAAACAGCGTTTCGTAAATGTCAGCTCCACTAAGCGACAGCCGCCTAATAAGTGCACCGATGCTGCACATTCTCCCTACAACAAAGAGTAAGCAATCGGAAAATGAGACGGGAACGAACGCTTTATCCTACTCTACTGAGCAAAAGTTCAGAAGTTATGTAACTGCGGCGGCCATCAGCCTTTATATTGGAGTGGCCAGTCAGTGATTGAAGATTTCGTCATGCAGGAACGACCTTCACCTCTTCGCCTGGTCATATGGTAGAAAGAGAGAAATACATACAGAAGGAGAGCAGAGAAATGGAAGGGAGAATGAGAATGACAAGTCCACACAAGGGATGCACCCGGCAACCATTCCTCGAGACCAGTCAGAATGACCTTGGATCTGACCAAATCCACATTCGCCTTCTAGGCCCACAGATTCCAGGAACAGCTCATGAATTCCATCAAAGGCTTGCAAGTAGTATAATTTCTTGAAAAAGAGCAACGAGAAATAAATGGTAACGGAAAAGAGTTGTACGTACGTTATTACCACATTATTCATGCCACAGCGTAATGAAGTGTGACTGAACTTGCAGGTATTTATCTATGACGAAAAGCCATTATCAGAGAGCAACGCTTCAAAAAGTTTCATCGTCAAACAATAAACAAAACTGCGTCCGTTACAGCTTCATATGCAATTTCTCTCTTCGATATTTCTCACAATCGGCAATAAATCGCTTTTCGCATTAGCACCTTGTCACCATGACAGAATGTTTGCTGCGACCGACGGTCAATGAAGCGTCCATCAAAACAACAACAACGACCTGTCCCGTAATACACACGGGGGAAGAACAGCGCACTTTTGTGGAACGACCAAACTGTCGCCGAGTAGCACATGAGATCGTTCTTTACCGGCAAAAACAACTCTTTCTTCTAACATGCTAGAAATAAATATGTTGGCAATACA
>JACMIJ010000062.1:0-38094 GCA_014805365.1 Koerneria luziae | reverse complement strand
GTGGAGTTTGCATAAGGTGCATCTTGTATGCTCTGCCTTCTGTCCGAATGTACAGTAACTACAATTTATTCCGTAATCAGGCGTATTCTCTAACAACGATGTCCTTCCAATGCAGTTCATCAACGACAGCACATCTCAGAAAGTTCAAACCCAGGCTCTCCGATACCATAACCATAATCAGACATGTACTCTTCCTTTTCCCAAGACGAATCAGAAAAGGACATGGCGTAACTAGTTGCCCTACGGAAATATGGTGGTAGACACAAAACAAAAACTTTCATATCATCCAGTTCAGAATTCCGAATATACTGGCAATAGATCTCTTATCCTCTACAACGCGAATAGTAAACCTTCTTCTGCTCAGAAACGTTATCTCTTCTCCAGTTACCTTCTTCAGTTATCTTTGACCTAACAATCATTTACATCAAATGCGCAGACAGCTGCACGAATCAACCACCTAACAACAAGCGACTTTGTGGCACAAGCGGCCACAATAAAGATAGCTCTATTCCTCTTCTTTTCGGCACTCGAACCTGGAAATAATCTTGTAGCACCAGTCGTATACGAACTCATTGTATCGGTTTACCCCTCCTTTCATGTTGCGAATACCTCTGACTTTTGTTGTAACACATTTATTTAATCGGGAGGGGAAAGGAGAGAGACAGAGACGCGTTGCCAAGATATGGGGGAACTGTCGAGGGGGGGGGGATCAGAAGAAAAAAAGGAAAAGCGACAACATCAAATGCCGAAAACACGTCCAAACACGGATACAAATACAACGGATACAAGGAAAAAATAGGAAAAGGAAGAAAAAAAAGCACATATGCGTTGCACGCGTAGCAATCCCGAATAGAGAAAATAGGGGAACACATACAAATATATTATATTATCAGTAATCATCATCATCAGTAATAATAATAATAAAAGGGAAAAAAAGAAATATTCGCAAAAAACAGGAATGACAAGAATGATATACATACACACGGGGGTATGGGGTCAGCCGGTTGAAGACATCAAATCATCCATATCTATCGTGTCCATTTTCAGATATATGTATCAGTCAATCAATAAATAAAATATTCTCATATATATTATAATATACAATAATATAATATATATTTTTAGCAAAGAAGAATGTCAACTATGTGGTAAATATGCATGCAAGTAAATATATATAGCATTTGTGTTCATAAAACGGATGGGGAGTAGAATCAACATCATAGCCAATGTGATGTGATGTGGATTGGTGTGTTTGGATCAGTTATTGGTTATCTTATTAGTACTTTTTTCTACAAATATGTATAGAAAATATATATAATATATAGTTTCTTTTGAAGGCATCTATATAAGAATCTGTACTCAAGCGTTGACAAGGAATGAAAAGACAAAGGAAGGAGTCCTCTCCGTGGCAGAGAAGATGCCCGGCCAGCGGTCAGAGAAAGAAAACGAGGATCAACTTCGGCAAAACTGGTATGATCCGCATGCAATCCTCTCCTAGAATTTCACGTTTAACGTTCCCAGAACGTCGTAGGCCCCTCATGGTTACACTAGAACCACCATTCCTAAACAGTATTGGTGCCTAGGGCTTTCAAAACTCGACAAGGAGACATGTGAGATGATGGGCCTTGGATAGGGGCTAACCACGTTTGCCAAAGTAGACTCTACCGGAAGAAAGAGTGGGACAGAATGGGAGGGAAGCGGAATGTGAGGGGTATCCATCATCTACTGCCTATTCGTGGACGGTTTCGGGCCGGTTCCGTCACAATTCCCGTTTCACTTCCGGTTCCTTCGCGCCGAACAACGACTCCAAGAAGATCGCCATCGTGAACGAACAGAAGACGAAGGCGATCTGAGATCAACAGGATCAATTAATCGATAGTGCAGACTATGATCATCTCACTATGGCCATGTACTGGCTACAAGTTCAACTCTGAAACCTTAACTTTTCTAAGTGTCACCCAGATGAACCTGGGAACACACGGACACGAATGGATAGTACAGAACAGTACCTACAGTAACCTATTTTCACAAATTCAAACATAAGCACCGTAAGGAGACCTACCACAGTGAGAGTGGCGACCGAATGATCAGCCATCATCTTCTTGATTTGTTGCCAAGCAGAGCATCGATCCGAGGAGGAATCCACCGTCTCCACCTGGGAGCAAGAGGGCGACGCCTGGTTCGAGATGTGCACCACGGGAGAAGGAGCTCCGGTCAGGAAGCCATCACCTGCAATACGGGGATACGGTAATTGATGAACATCATATTTTCGATCAACAACCCTTCTACTAGTTGTATGTAAAGAACGAGTTAAGAAACGGAAAACTAACAAGAAACCGTTTGCAGAACACTAAATGGAAGTAAGATGTCATGTATTAGTGCGTTGGTATAGCAAGTAGACAGGCACACTAATTTTCCGGGGCTACATCACACAAAGAAAAGGAACCATAGTTAATAATCGGTTATCACACTGTCTTTCCCTTTTTACATCACACTGTCCGCCTTTACACGTTGTATATTGATACTGATAAATATGATTGATTAATATTAATAGTGATAGATTGACTGACCATCCGGCCTGACACACAGGACCCGCACTTGGATGGCCGACTGGTGACCGGCGACCCTCAACGTGTACGACGATGTCGATCCCTCGTACACCTGTAATCGGATGAATATCGAGGATACTTGGACGGATATTCATCAAACCCTATTAATATCAATACACTTATTAACTAATTATAATCACACATTTATAATTAGCCCCTCACCATTAATACTAACATAGCAAACGACCCTTGCCAATGGAAAGGGATCAACAAGTTCACCTCATCACTAGCCGTCTATCAAATTGATCAATGTTCGTTGACAGTAATCCTGATCTATCGAGAAGCTACTTGATCAATCAACCAAATGCCACCAACGAATCAATTCTTCTTCTAGACACAAACGTAGAAATCAAAACAACTGGTGATCAAACACAGTTTACATACACCTTTTCAAAACAGATAAAATACCTACCGTAGTCCACTTATTGCCAGGCGAGTCGACCACTTGCAGTCGATAGAAGAGTCCTCGCGGATTCGCCTTCTGGATGATATTTGTCCATTCCAACTGATAGAGACCGTTGGCGACAGGCGTCGCGGTCGGCGCAACGCGTATCGTCGGCGGAGGCGTAAGAGTGGTGCGGAAGGTTGCCACCGGCGACCAGGCACCCGAACCGGTTTGGCTGTAAATTAGATAGTTACAATTAGTACTGTCAGCTTAGGCATGATATAGTACTGTAACTTTCCGCATTACATCCTCTAATTGTAAGTAGTATTCTTATTGTTAGGGGTGAACCAATACCTTAATCTTGCCTAAGACTAGAAGACGTTCTATGCTCTTGAGGTACAGCTTATTTTGATCTACTCACCGTTCATGGCTCCTGATCTGGAATCGATACTCGGTGTTCTCGGACAGATTCTTCACTTTCGCCGTGCACATCTCGCCCTCGTAGATCAATTGGAGGGCATTCGAATCGGAGACGCGAACCAATCGATAACCGATCGGAGACGACGACATCGGTGGCTTCCATCTGCAAATATCGTATGATGAACACTAAACTGAAATCGGCTTGCCGGTAGTCCTGGCCTTCTAAAGACCACCCGCAAGGCTAAATGCCTTGAATACGGGAGACTTTGCCTTGCCTTTCTCACAAAACGAAATGTTCGGTGGAGCCGCGATAAACCGCCTTTCCCCACGGTTATCCCACCGTGGAGAATGGTGGGTCACTTTTATAATGGCCTCCGCCGTGGTGATTGGTGACCTCTCGGTGGAGTTTGGTTGGTCCACTGAGGAAAATGGTGGATCGCGGTTCCACCGAGCATTTCATTTAGTGAGTTGCTTTTTAAGCTGATTTGTAGGAACTGTTGATATTTCCCATCCTAAAAAAGTTTCCCTTTTTTTGAACTGAGGTGCACAGATCGACTCCAACAACGTGTTGACACAGACAATAAGGTATGCCTTGTCGGATTCGTAAATAGAGATGCTAAGGGTGTAAGGTGCCCATTTAGGGTAATTGCTACTGTTCTGGTTCATAACTACACATTAGTCAGTTCTCAAATGAGGCTAACATTTTTTTCTGTTTTTGCTCAACGTAGTTGATGCTTTGTACGTGATAAGCCATTATCTCATTGTTATGCAAAGCAAACTCGGTAAAGCTAGCTGAAATCGATGCACGATTTCAGATATGATCATCCTATCAAAGACTTTGCCTTGCAATTCCATCGGGTTCGAAAGGTCGAGTCCCCAATACTATTGTCCCTTGCATAACAAGTTTCAGATGCTGACAAATACAGCTGACTAAACACAGGGTCAGTTTTCTTTTTGGCTTACGTCAGTCAAAAGGCCCCCAATAATATCATAGAACGCCACCAACTTTGCAACTAAACACTTGGTAAACACACAACAGACATTCGTCAGAGGCTAACACACAGTCACCAACTAAATACTAAACTAATGAAAGTTCTCAAACAAATCTTGTTAGTTCTACCCTAGAATAAGACAATCTTCGCTTCATATTTCACTCCCAATGCCTCCATCCAGTGCAGCTTGGGTAACAGTGAGACACACCATATGGATTTCCATGCAGTGACAGTCCTTAATAGTTAGATTTCCTTACTTGAGCTTCAACTGCGTGCTCTCGGCCTCGCACTCGAGAGTGGGAGGTGGCGGGGGCGGTCTCTTCGTCCTCCCCTCGGCACTCGTCGCCTCACTCGTCCCGACCTCGTTCTCGGCCGACACGGCCACCCGATACGACGTGTCCGGCTGCAGATCGCAGACGCGCGCCTCGCACTCCTCCACCGACATCGTCGCCACCGTCTGCAAGGGGACACAATGAGAAAATATCGTTAGATCTTGAGCCTACAACGTAGAAAACAAGCCCTTCTTCAATTCTATAACTGCTTGAACATTCTGACATACTCAACATCTTCACCATTAACTCTTCTAACAGGGGAAGTGTTTTTAGTGTAGGAGAAATTTGAACTCAAAACCTATTGGACCTTATAGAGCATCGAAAGTTATGTAAGCGTTAGAAGTAGGATACTTTATAAGAAACCAGTTATCAATCATTTCCACACTTCCACCCCGACTTGAAAAGCACAACATGCATCCCTTCCGAATGTGTATATTTGTTTATTCAAACTTTGAAAGTCGTGCTCATCTCAAAAGATCAGGTCCACGCCGACAGACACATGTGGTTGATCACACTAACAATGACCACCCCGATCCAATCACAATCAACCCAATCAACCTACATACATCTATCCGCTTCTCTGATTGCTAATGCGCTCAACGCCTATCAAACAATATCACAACAAATGCCCCCTACTACGCAATGTCGCCGCTTGCATTCCTATGTCCGCCCGTCCTTTCGACGCATACTTACACCCAGGATCTGACATATGTGAAGCTGAAAATGATAACGGTAGTTATCATTTACTGGTAAAATCTGATCCAAGTAATTCCCAAACATCGCAATGCTCACCTCTCCGTGACTGACGACGACATGATAGTGCTTGATCTCAGCTCCACGGCAATCCGGTTGATTCCACCTCACCAGCAGCTCGGACTTGGATTCCGCCTCCACGATGAGGGCTTCCGGGGGGAAGGGAACCTCGGCGGGAGTGACGTGAGTCAATGGATCGGACGGATCCGACTCTCCCCATTGGGATCGAGATCGGACGGTGAAGGTGTAGGTGGTGGCGGGATGGAGAGGAGCGAGGGCGAAGTGAGTGGAGGAGGATTCGCCGAGGATCGTCGAGGGAGCGGAGTCCTCCTGGCGGGAGACGATGAACGTCATCTCCGAGGGATCGTCGTGCGACCATAACAACTCACTCCTGCAAAGAGCGAGGATAAGCATATTATAGAAGGAAACAAGCGATAGATCACGCATCTATTGCATTCTGCCTATCAGAAACTACGATCATTCACAAAGAAAATAGATTTTCCCTTGTTTTATATACTTTACCTAGCCCACTTTTTACACAAATACATCTAATTCATTGTTTTTCACAACATTGCAAAACCGCGCGTCCTTTGCATGTAAAAGATAATTTTCAATCCAAATTTTACACAGTGTTGATTGAATGAGAATGTCTAAATGGTCCCTTTGCGAAACAGAAAAGTGGAAAGAAATTCTAACTTCCCGAAAGACAATAATGACAGAAGACGATCGGAGCACAAAAAAAAATGAGAAATATAGTGAACGGAAATGAATGAGGGATCTGTCAAGAGCAGGAAGAACGAAGAAAATGAGATGCGGTTGAAAAAGGAACCCGAGGACAAAATGACAGCAACTTGACAGAAATCGGTGGAAAAGGAAGCCAGAAGGCGAAAATACCAATTTTATGGTAATGTAAATGACGATATTTGACAAATTCTCATAAACCCACCGAAGCTAGTCGTATATCTACCAAAATCTACCAATGAGGACCATTGACACTACATATACAAAATTAACGAACTATCAAAAAAATACTATTATAATATGAGAAAATAAAACTATCAAAGTGCACAATTCATAAATTGTTAGTATATGGTTTTCTCTTCTCGCTAAACGCAGGAATGCATACTGTTCACAAAACGAACCTGTCATCGGACAATCGCAGAGAGTGCGGGCACTTGGGGACATCCCTGGCAGTGGTGGATCCGGCCATCGGGGACCATTCGCCTTCCAGACGGAGACCGGCTGCATCTACGATCACGCAGCGAACCTGCAATTACATTCTTAATAAAGCTAATAAAGTTTGTAACACAATTTGTAATATTTTATAACGTATGTGCAGTTTATAACATGCGGCTTGTCAGTGTCTAAACCGGTTGCAAGTTCTACAAGCCAGTGCATTATGAATGCTTCCCTCGTTTCAGAGCGCAGAGCTCTTTCCTACTCCAATTACAACGTCAGCATAAGCCTAAAAACACAGTCAACACTTTGCATGTTCTCCAAAATAGTATTTGTAGCCTACAAGTAGTGTCCTTCCACACGAATGCGTGGCAAATAAAACATAACTTCCGGTATCAGCCAAGGGCTACAATTGTACGCGCTATTCCGTATCTTGGTGGTGCATGCACTTTTGCGTTATGACAACGTCAAAAAGCAAAAGCGTAGATTTTTAAAGAGCAAACTTTGATAAAAGGCTCTCCTAACACTCCTAACAATAAGTTAATGTTATGACATTACATTACTTTGCTAACACCACATTTCATATCGTCTTAAGTACACTTCTGTTACCGTAACAATGTATTGCAGCGTTGTGCCCATGGTTTCAATCTCTCCCTTAACCCACACCATCCCAGACAAGATCCCAAACATATACGCTCCGTGCAACCAAAAAGAGTTGGAAGACACGACGAAACAAGCTTGTTTGGCCGCATATCTAAATAAACAGCAGGTGAAAACCAGAGTCTAGTTTCGACCCCTCAGGTGCTTCCATTCACTCTTCAAAGGAGAGCACACATTCGTGAATCATTCAAGTTTCCAGAACGTGCGAAGTAAAAAATATGGTCCTTGTGCTTGCGACTCCCATCAGAATAGCCATTGTTCAAAAAAAAAGATTCTTACGTAGCACTCAATCTATCGAAAAACCGTTGTCATTCTGCTCATCAAAATGTTCCTAGCACAAAATAGACCAAAAGAAGCTCTTTATGTAGAGAAAACAATGAAAAATTGTGCACTGCAATATTTAGTTTCCTTGTACTTTCTTCCCGGAAAATGAACTTTTCTCTAACTCTAGGATAGGAATGCGGGTGATCTCGTTCTCAAGAGTACAATGGCCTCGGTTGTCTGCCCGATCCCCCCCCCCCTTGCAAAGCGTAGCCACGCTGATTGTACTGTACTGTGTACATAAATCAATACGTTAGATCCTTGATTGTCCAGTCAACGAATTCTTGAGTGAATAAAGTGCAAGATGTCTCGATACTGTCCGTTTCCAAAAAAATTAGCAGCATGGCTATTATCACTGATTGCATCAAACGCCAACAGTAACACTGCTGTACCAAAGCCAAAATTAGCCATAGGCTCCTACAAACTGCTCCTGGACAACCTCACCGCGCTTCCCCATATCCCGATTTGCGTTGTCTCGGTGCAGATCCCCGTTCGCCTGTCTAGCCGAGAACCATTTCATTGTCACATACACATAAATCTCTAAACGTTCCCCTCTCTCCGAGACGAAAAATAGCTGTGGCTGGCTGTCCCACTTTGACCATCGATTGGGCAAATTCGCCTCAACTTGTTTGCCCAACATTCCTGCTGTTCGGCTCGTAACCGGATGGAGAGACCGAAGAAACCCCTTCGGCCATCCAAAAACGTGCGCCTTATTAATAAACCCCCGCGGCGAAAGCGATATTTTCAGAAACACACTCACACATCAGAAACCTTGGATGGCGCCTATTTTAGAAGGCCCAGCAAATATTGACCAGAACTATGAAGAGCTGTGAATGGATGACGTTCTGCTAAATACTCAGGGATACGCTGCTAGCTTCCAGCGTAAGTATACCTTCGAGCAACAAAAATGAATCTAATGGAAAGTCCCTCTCCATCCTCATTTCCCCTCATTCCCTCGCAACCATCTCAAGTCCAACTTCCGTGCGGCCCCTTTTTTTACTCTTGATCAGTAAACAAGACGAAGCCGGCGTAAGCTGGTATCACCCTGACTCTTCGTAACAGGTTACTCCTCCCTTCACAACAACAAAGGAGTAATCACCACATCACATTCACTTTACGGTGTGCACATAACAATTCGTAAATCTCACCCGCACCCAAAACACCGCCATCTCACCTCGAGATTGGGGCTAATGATATGCAGGTCAATGTGGAAGATCAGCGTATTCATAGCTAACAAGAACCCTAACAATAAGAGTTAAGGAAGAGAAAGAAAAACAAACACTGTAAGTTACAGAAAATAATATTCATCACATTTCAAACATTACTGTACTTTCGCTATGTAAAAACCCTCACTTTAGCGCCGTAACTACGAGAAAAGGAGATTGTTGATCTGTGCTCTACTACAATAGAGAACCTTCAGACCAGTCTGTCTGCAACAGAGAGAACAGCGTCACAATGTGTAATGAGAACACAGATCGTAGACTGAACAGTAATCGTCTAGAACATTTCAGCCAAATAAAGCATAAGATGCCCACTGACAGAACCTTGAAGGAACCGAGTCAGAAAGCGCGAAAGAATTATACAAAACTGATATAGGAACAGCCATATTTATATTTCACCAAATCCATAATATTATACCCCAGTGGGCACTAACACTTACTTTTTAACAAAGCTGGATAAAACAGTCACCAATATCACTACAAATGACAGCATTTCGCAATACATATTCACCAGCTATTCACTGCCCGCAAATATTCAATAACCGTACCTGTACGTTGATATACTGTTGCGGTCGCAGGCCCTCGATGGTGAACTGCGTGAGGGGACCGGCATAGAGACGTTGATGGGGGCCATCCGGACGACGGAGGTCGTATGGACCGTCTACCCGACGGAGCTCGTACACCAACGACGCCGACGCCGGAAGCGACAACTGAACCACGCACACTTTCATACAATAACACAATGTTCTACAATTCCGTTTCTACACAACATTCAGTATCACTAAGCGCTCAAGCAATAACGCTAATGACTGCTCCTTATATAATATAATTAAAACTCTACAGTACCGAGAGATGCTAACTAATGGAAAGGACACGTAGTAATTATGTGTTGCATAATATACACATATCAAGCAGGATTGACATCACTACGGTTTATTTGTTTTCATAATAAGAAAGGTCCGTACCTCAGTGGGCGGTTGCCAGACGGCAACCAGGGAGGTCTTCGTGGCCGATGAGAAGAACGGAGCCGCCAGCTGGGGCGGGCGTCGCAATGGCGACAGTTGGGACAGACACAGCACCTCCGACCACTCGCCCTGTAACACAAACGGTGACACAGTTGTTACAGTAGTAATTTATGAATTGTAAAAAAATTACAATAACGTTGTTACATTGTTGCAATTACAGATTCTGAGAAATTTTCCATCACTCTTTACTACACACAAAAACCATTGCAACAGTAGCCAACTGAACGTTGTAATGGCACAGTTGCAATTTGGTGCATTGTGTAATATGTTCATTTTTGAGTTTTATACGGAAATTTTTTAGTGGTAAATTGACCCCATTGAAAACAATGGGCTATTTAAAGCGAATTGAGAGGTTGACACATGGCACACTGTGCACACAGGAAATGTTCAGTTTGAGAACCCCTTAAGAAAGAGAAGAAAGAACCTAATATCTGCAAAGTATGAGATGTGTAATGGATCATCACATTTCGTTACTAAACATAGCCATCGTTCTCTAAACAATTAGTGGACTCGCATGGAAACTATAAATACCCTATACAAGCATCACAGAACACCCAGATTACGGTAGCATAAAAACCAATTGTAAACCGATCCCTTGGCAAAAGGGAAATAATTTCCCCGAAATACAAAAAAAACGAAATTAATGAAATATTCAGCTGTCTCGGATTTCATTATTACAGCCATAAATCCCCGGCGCCAAAACAAAAGCGCTCTTTCGCTGGGCAAACGATCGCCTTTTTGTTGTTGGTCCGAGGGCATTCTGAACTACGATTCATCCGACAACAAAGAGCAGAAAGAGCAGCGGATACGAGGAGCAAAGAGCGAATCCATCTCATGACCATCAGCTAATACATCAGCAGCCACTACGTTTCCCAGAACCAAGACAAGGTTCTTTCTGGGCTCATCAGACTGGAAACACGCGTATACTCTTATTGTGGTCTAGAAATAGTACTACTATGTGCAACTCTAAATTCATTCCCTGTATCAGGCATAATGCAATCATTGTCACTCTATGTCACTACTCATATGACCGGAAACCAACTAACGTTTCGTTTCAATTTTTACATCCTATTGAAAGCTTGTGAGCGAAAGAAATTCTATAACTATGCAACAAAGCAGAAAACCCCTTATATACTAAAATACGTAAAACGGACAAAAATTGAAGCCATACGTGAGCCGTCTTTTTTTCAAAGAGGAACAAGCAGACAGTGGAATACACAATTAGGATGCTTGTAGCCGCTCATTAGTGAGTTCCCAAAACCCGTGACAAAATGCACTAACCATTGGCTTTGTTTCTCTTTGCCTTATGGAAATGTAATAGCAGGGCATGCGACGATGCTTTCGAATCGACAGTCAGGAACCAACAATTACATGTTCGGGGTAAAACTGTGCCAATGGAAAGCTTTGAAATGCGCACAAAAGTAGCGATGTGATTTGAATCGAAAGCGCATCATATACAGCAAGTTGTAAGATTGAAAACTTAACAACTATGAAACAATAAATCAACAAAGTTGTGTTGGAGACCCTTAAACATATTCAAAAACCTCAAAACACATTTGCAATCTAACAATACGCTAATAAGTAACGAACCGAGTTGTGTTTCTTCCCGACAGCCTGGACTCGGAAGAAGACGAGATCGTCATCGTAGACGTAGCAGGAGGTGTTGGGTCCTCGATGGATTGTCCTCCACTCCGCATTCTTCCCCTCAGGACATCCTTCGGTGTGGAAATGCCACGCCGATCCGTACGATGAAACACACTTCCATCCGATCTCCAGACGACCTTTGTTCTGCAAAGAAGACGATCAATAATAATAATATTATAATAACCATGTAAAATGTGTTTTACTAATGATAATTTTTAAAAAAAACGAATAGTGCATTATAGACGATAACTAATATAACAAGTTCTGTGAACAAATAGAGTGAAAATAACGCTAATAGTAGTTCTGATGAAACAGTGGAGATGTACCCTACAATATTTTGCACACCCCACCATACCGTTCTTCAAATATCTTCCTTGTTGAGCAACCAATGTGATATTGCAATGTTTCCAATACTTCTCTAGTGCAAAACATAAGTTCTGCATATTCAAAAGCAAAAGCTTTCTAAAAGATCCCCAAGAGTTGCTGCTAAACATATTTTCTCTTCCATTTCCAAATCAGAAATCATCCGTGCGTGTATATTTACGATGGCGTACAACGTCATCACCAAATGACAACATTGAGTGTGTTATGCCCCGTCATTATTATCGCAGCGATACAACCACATTCTCGTTAGTTTCACTTCGAGACGGAACAAAGAGCTTGGAAATATATCGTATGCGCAAAACCTTGCAAACGTGTTTCTGCGGAATCAATGCGTCACTTCGAAGTATCAATGCAGCCATTATTGAAAACAATGAAAATTGTTGTCAATAATGGTGAGCCTGCATCTACAACCAGTAAAACAAAATACGTTCACCCCGTAGCCTAACAAAGACAAAGCATCATAATAACCCATTAGAAAGAAAGATAGACAATACAATGAGAAAGCTACAGTAACCGCCAGCAGCGCAACTTCACATACTTGAGTGATGACGAACGGCTTGCTGGGAATGGGCACTTTGTCCTTGACGGGGAGTCGGAAGTGGGTCCACTCGGATGGTCCGCTCTCGCCTTCCGCGTTGTGCGCGCGCAGACGGAAGCGGTAGCTCACTCCACTGTAACACATATATTTTCTTACAAATATAGTATTTAGACAAAAATATTTTTACACATATATTTTTCTAACAATCAAACTCTTAGCTCAAACACGTAGCTGTTCAATATTTAGTACAGTTCATAAAACAAGTGTGAAGATAACTGCTTCCAAAAATGACATGCTTTCTTCTTATTGTCAGTACGTTAAACCTTTCCCTACCTGGCAATATCATTGACATGCGCAGATGACCCGAGTGCACGATCCTTGAGGACGACAAGACGCTCGATCGGCAGACTGCCATCCATCATCTCCAGCTGAAATATACAAAGACAATATTGAATATATTTATCCTCCTCCAAACAAAAGTCGACCCCCCAAATACTGTGTGCAACAAACACAGTTTGCATGTGTAACACGTTTGATTGTTATCCCTTCAAAAGGTTAACGCAGTGTAAAAAACTGAGAATTGCAACCGTTTTCCATAATTCGGACCGGTTTTTTGTGCAAGAACATGTGAGAGGTGCTCCGTGTTAGTGCCAAACAACTGTTTACACACAAATTGCATGCACGAATGCGCCAGTACAACGATCGAGTGCAAGTCTGACCCCGCCATATACAAAATCCCTGCGGCTCTTTCGCCAACGCTTTCTTAAGACAAACGATATCAAATACTGTATAAAAACTCATCGCAACAGTAACCTTTCGGACACTTTGGCAGAAGACTTCAAGACCCTCATTGTCAGCTTGAATGTCTATCAAAGTGTTCATCTGTTCAAGCAGCTGGTTTGCAAAATATTCGAACTCTCTGCGCAACAACAAGTACTCGAAGCCACAGAAAATCGCCCAGAAATCGGGAGATGGAACAAAAGAATAGATAGAGATTGATCACAACATACAGTGTAGGTGTGCTCGGGGTGTGGATTCCAGACAACCTTGACTCCGCGTTGCCCGGCTTGGAGGACATTCGGTGGTTGGGGGACGGCCGGAGGACCCTCCACTCGCGTCGAACCAACGACCGCCACAGAGTGCGCACTCTGTAATATTCATGAATAACGGTTGATAAGTAAAAGTAATAAGTACTGTAAAGCACTGGTAGATTCCACGAATTCTAAGTACTTCCAAGAAAGAATCAGAATAGTCTTCGCCGCACTTCAACATCACAACAAACGTACAAGTTCCGGTCGCATGTCTAATTGTAAGGAGCATAAACTACCCAATAACGATTGTCTCCTGAGAATTGTAATATCTGGTCCCCGACACCTCGAAGGTTCTCTTTTCCTGCTCCCTTCTACGCAACAGAATGCACAGCAAGTGAAGCGCAAAGAATCATAAGAGATAAAAAAGGAGGGGAAATCAAAATATCGCTGACCAAGCAGCTCATTCACGTGATAGTGTAAGCTATGCAATACTGGTGAAAACTACTTTGCATAACATTGCAGAATAAGTATTTTTCAGTATTTACGTAGTCCCTTTTCAAAAAAAAAAACAGGAAGAGCTGAAGCACCACAGAACATGTCTCGCCAATTATGATAATGGAAGCTGCCATATTCTTTTGTAGTTTTTGCCTAATTTCATAAAAACGTCTTCCGAGAGATTTTTGTCATAGAGAGTGAGTGCTGTCTAGAAGGGCATCATCAGCCATTAGAATAATATAAACAATCTTCCCAGACGGGGATACTGTATGCGAAAAATGAAAATTATCATAATTCTATCTGTACGTAACGACAAAAAAGGATTAGCTGAGATTGATTACGGTAGCTGATTGCAAAAGCTGAGGAGGCTTACAGATCAAGCCTAAGCTAACTGATACCTCACTGCATTGTTTTTGCACAACGTCATAGCGGAAATTTATACTAAAGCAGACAAACTCCTAAGAATGGCATTTTTGAAAAAAAAACTTTATGTAAAACATTCCTGAAATAAGTATTTGCTTCTCAGTTTTACAGTACAAAACCCATACTCAGACTACGGTAGCATACCTCTCCATTCCTGTTGATAGCAGCCACACGGAACCGATAGCTGGTTCCGGGCCTGAGGGGGAAGACTCGGACGTAGGTCTCCTTCACCTCCATGTACTTGTCCGACGCCTCTTCGCCGTGGTCGTCACGCTAAAAGATAGAGATAACATTGGAAAGGTTACATTTACTTTACAATTAGGCAACACTGTAAACCTCTTTTGCCAAAAAACTATTACCTCTGCGCTTACAATTAGTCTTTTGTGCGTCTGCCCTTTTTGCTGTCTCTTTGCAAAATGTATTTGCATTTCTGTGTAAAGAAAAAATTTCATTCCTTGAAAATAGCCAAGTGTGAACGCCTTATACTGGTTGATATTGTCCCTGTTCATCAGTCCCTCAGATACAATTGCAGTCCACGATATACATGGCAGGCGTGGGTTTGCGTGAAAAACAATCATAAACAAAAACAGAGCTGCGCGAGTAAACACCCCGCGACCTTTCCCTATCTACTGTATCATTACGAGCTTTCACTTGCAGTAAACGCCAATTTAGCATCGGAAGATTGTTTTTCCCTGTCAAGCGCGGTCAAACAGTGCTATATTAAGGCAAAAGACGGAAAGTGCAATTGTAACCCTTTTGCGTACTATGATAGAAAAGTGTCGCGTATTTAGTTGCAAGTACATGATTTAGCAAAGAGAGATCTTTCAACTACCAGTCACATCTTCCTTTCAATGATATGTTGTCATACTTGGCACAAACATCCCAAAGGCGTTGCACACAGTAGATCAAAACCAATCTGTGTTGCTCTACTTCCCCTTCCCTTGCATGTTATCGCACCAGTGCTTTCCTCGCAGCCGTAGTCTTATTTGGTCACAGCTCGGCAAATTGAGAATTAGATACAGCCTGCAGCCGATTTCCGGAGGCGCGCAAAAAGTGCCTGCCAACCATTTTAGTCGCGTAGACAGACATCCATCTATTTATACTCGATGGAAATAAACAAAAAGAGCATATGATAAATTACCATATGGCATACGTGTAGAGATAACCATTTCCACGGAAGACGCATCTATTATAATACACGGGTCCCGTTTGCTCATAACTCGACTAATTGTATATGCAAAGCGCTAACTAATAATCTTCTTATGCTTCCTAACACCATTCCCGTTTTATCATACGGGATCTGGGAGATTCCCTAGTCTGCGAACCCAGTGGACCTAACAATAAGCGCAATTATGACCCGAGACGGGAAAAATGCTACTATCCCTCATATAATAGCTTATTGTTGATGATGCACTGCATAAGCCTGAATAATTCTGGGAACCCGTACCCTGCAGATATAGATGGCGTAGCCCGTGACGGGAGCTCCGTTGTCTCGGTCTGGCGGAATCCACGACAGACAAATGAAGTCCGAGCCGGTGACATCCACCTGCAAATGAACAGTTACGAGGTAGCAGGGCTACCGTAATCCAAACACAAAACAGCTGGGCTGTTCCAATTCTTCGAAACGCTGTTTAATTCTCCGTCTAGACCACAATCAAGCCCTGCACAAGTTTATACTGAATATTTTTGAACTTTAACTGCATAAATAATCTATAACTCCTTGAATTAATATGATAAAAGCGTACGCTGGTTCACACATACCTTTAGCTTGATCGGTGGATCAGGTCTTAAAGAAGGAGTAAAGGCATTTTTAAAATCACTACGCCCCCGAGGTCCATTGGCTTGTACCAAGTGTGGTTGATTCTCCTGAAGGTTCTCATGTAATTTACCAGTTGAGAGCTTTAAGATGCAAAAGAGGGAAAGACTAGATAATATGGGCATAGAAAAGCAGTGCCTTTACTCCGTCTTCAAAGGAGACGGCCCGAGAATTCGGAAATTTCCATAAAAGTTGAAACCTAGCTCTTATAGAGATTCTAAGGGAAAGCTTACCTTGATATTGGTAGGCGGATCGGGTTTGAGGGGGATGTTGCATACGGCGGGAGTTTTGAATCGGACGGCGAGGGACGAGTCCCCTCGGATCCCTCGCTCCTCCAGCACCGCCTGCACGTTCGCCACGTAGTCCTTGTTCGGAATCAACTGCTTCAGGCGGACGAAGTTCTGCGCGTCGCCGTCTTGGCGTGTTCGTATGCTCCTGAAATAAGGAAATGGCTAAGTTTGTTCTAAAGACGATTTTTGAAATCTTAATTGGTACTAGTTAAAATAATACAAAACTTAATTATGTGTCCAATAATGCGTAAGCAGTAAAACAAAAACTAATTGAAAAGATACGCATCATGCGGGCGCAAAGGCCACTTCTCCACACATATATCATTGCACAAACGCTACAGGAAGATCTCCATAACTTCAGAGTTACTGACGACCTCAAGTTTTTAACGTAACAATATATACTAGCAGTGCATAACACTTTGTATAAGTTTGCCCAACTTTTAGAGAAAGCTGTACTGAACCTCGAAATAGGCTCCAGTTTCTCATTCTCTAGAACGAATGGAGCATCGAACGTGTTGTGTCTGGTGTCCGTGATGACTCATCATTCGAACACCTGGTTCTGTTCTCCTCTCTTCAATGATCAACTCTTGCCAATCAACCATCGCCACCGACAGATGAGCACTCGCAACATGGCGAAGCACACAAGCAACAATTGTCAGTCCCTCATGACAACTCGACAAAGAACTGTCAGACACAACATTCCCGGCGTCTCTTTAAATATCTCCCACATCTCGGGAACATTCCATTGAAACCACAATCACTTTTGTTTGACGGTTTCTCTGAGAACTTTCTCAGCGTTCCAATTACATTCACACTCTTTTTAACTCTTTCTTTAGCTGGTACCACATTTCCTCAACAATTTTAGTAACTGCTCGTGCTAGTTGAGGTCATACTTCAGTGCATGTTCCACCGAGCCTAGTACAACAAGATTAGACCGCAGTTATCAACTAGTCCTAACAATAAGCCAGTCTTTGATACTGCTTTTCATTTTGCCTTAAAGACTTCAAGTACAGAGTACTTGTAGGATACAATTGTGTCTACTTCAGTAGGTGTTGTTTCTGTTCAGCATAGCCATTACCGCCTTCTGGCTGCTTTCGAATGCATTGAGGGGTACATCTCCCTCTCTCGGATAGAAAATGGACGAACAACATTCATTATCCGGCACGACCAAATGGAAATGTCAACTCCACTCAAGAGGTGAGAAGGCGGCTAACTGTGTTCCGGAAGCATACGGTTGTGCGTAATATCCTCCAATCAAAATCACAAACATATGTAACTGGTAGTCGGAAACTAGGAAAATGAGGATAACAGCAGGATCTATACACCAAAACACCGTCTCCCTGGGCAGTCCCCCTTCCAGGTGACCTATTGGTTGCCACGTTATCTTATCTGAACCACCTATTCTGATATGCTCCTAGGTGGTCGATGCTTCTTCTGGATACCTCATCCAGGTACCCCACTCCAGGTACCTCTCTCCCTTCCCCCAGGTGACCCATCCCTTTCTGTGATATATATCCTCCTGTCCACTGCACCATCCATCCATTTCTTCTCTTCTATCGCGATTTGTTGCACAATCGTCTATTCACGGACAATCTACCTCCTTAGGGGAGAGAGCGAATCGGACAACCAGACAGCACGCGAAACCAGGAGTGCGCAGAGAAGCAGACGGTGCCGATGAGAGAGCGCGGCAAACATGGAGAGCGGCAGAACTCGCACGAGAAAGCATGCGTGCTGGTGGAGGGTGGCAGAGAAGCGAGAGAGCCAGAGTAGAGATAGAGATAGAGAGAGTGACCCGGTGGACAAGTCTGTCTGAGTCATTCCCGGGTGGTATTGTTTATATCACAGAGCCAGCCGGGCGAGATTCCCAAGTATAAACAACTTGAGAATGCACGGATGGTTGGGAGAAGTAGTGGTGAGCCGCGCGAGCCCAGAAAGACCCGTTCTGTATACCCGCTGGGCTTATTAGCACCCATCAAACCCTATGGGAGGTATAATCAGACCAGACATTCCTTTTCGAAAAGTTCTAACAATCGAAACACAATTGTGTTCCACTTTTCTGTGTCTTTGCACTAGAGACAATATGAACAGTCTCGCACAGGTACTGACAGAATCCAAGGCTGGACTATGGACCAACCAATCTTTCAATACAAAGTACACTCATCATCTACAAGGGCAGCGTGTTGATAAGACATCGTAAACCTTTTTTGACGTAAGGCATACAAACCGATGTGGTCATAGATAAACAAAAAAAGACACAACAGCATACAACGTTCACAGAATCCGAGACGCGTGCATCTCGGTAGAACGATAAGCATAAACAATAAACAAATAAACAAAAATATTGTAAACAAGCACAAACCGATATTGAGAGACGAATCGGGCGCGGGGTTGGGCGACCTCATAGAGGTTGATGGTATACGTGAATTCGGAGGCATCCAATTGGGGGAAAGGTCCCCCAGGGGCTGCGGCTTCCGAGGTGTCAATGTCCTGCAATATGTTATTCAAATGAATATTCCTATTCATTCACTTTAAAATATATGTCGTACATACATAAAAAGTAGCATCTGTGGATAATACACCCAAACATATAAAAAAACTACTCCTACGTCCCTGCTTATCGTTGTACGTCTATTTTCCGATCTTCGAGACCTTCTTTCTTTTGTCATCACAGACGTAAAAATTTTACTTCATTTGGTTAACCAACGGTTTTCGATGCGTTCGTAATTACCGTATCCCATCGGGACCTAACCTTTCGTTGTGCCCACAAACAGCTTCAGTCCCTTTGTCAGTGTATACATGACATCAGTTCTGAATAATGTCGTGCCCTAATTCGCTTGCAGTAAAGTTCAACAGACTCCACCGTATGCAGCTACAAATATCGAATAACTATGAGAACTGCCCCCCCCCCCAATCCGTGGCAACCCATCGCAGCTGTGCTTTGTGCTTTGTCATAGCTGGCACAGCTGTTGCAAAGGCTGTCGCCATAAAAAACGCTCACATGTTCAAACATTTTACAGTCCATGGAGCAGAGAATCTTTAAATTTTCCTCCAAACGACTAAAAGGCACTCGATATCATCATCGTCCCTCCACCATACAATTCATGTGCATAACTAGTATGTGTGCTGCGAGTTATGTTGAATAGTCTCCGTACGTAGGAAGCAAAATGGCATGATGCCGGAGGCTAACATTCAGCCAACCCCCCCCCCATATTAGCCCACACTTGTGTACTTTCGAGGCGTTCGTGCCAGGCAAAAACATGCAACATGTTGCAATTCGGGCAAACATAACTTATACTTTGTCAAGTTACAGTATATAATGTGGAAATAGGTCAGTAAGAGTACAGAAGAGAAACTTTGTTCCCCCTGAATAAAGTGAATGAACGTACAGCCCAAGAGATATCGCACTCCCAGGGCGTCAGTCGGATGATGCGCAGCGGCTGGATCCTGGTCAACATCTCCCGTACTCGCTCCACGTCCTCCGGCTCAATCTCCAACGCTTCTTGCGCATACTGAAATACAAACTTTACAATATTTACATTGCTATTTATATAATAAAGTAAAACGTTTTATAAGTAACTTCATTCATGTCTTGTCATCACCCCCACATGCTTACAAAACCCCCAAGTCATGCTACGAAACTCGTTTCGGGGCGCCCGCTGTGTATGATCCTTATTAATCCATTTTCCAGATGCATTCCTGCTCTGCTTATTTAACCCCCATAAAAAGGGGAAGAGCAGGGCAGAAACCGTAGTAAAGTCCCCGTAGATATTCAGAAATGCGCCAAGGGCTGACCCCATTTGCGTGGAGCGTTCGGTGGTCCGCTGTCAGTGATTGTTAGCATCACACGATATCATGCGATACGGTCAACAATACCCGGATAATCCACGAAACAATGTGTGGCTGATAAGAAAGCTGTTCTAATTATACATCATGGAAATTTCCGGAATGTTCCTTTGGCGGATTTCGGACGTGTATTTTGTGCCCGGCATCAAACTCGACACACGCGAGGCGGGCAAGGGGGGAAATAAACAGACGCGAGAAAGGATGCGCTGCTCGTTATGTGAGGTCACAATATTAGTATCATACAATTCTGGTTAGAATACTCACTATGTATATCGCATCATTTGGCGCATTGCATTCTACTCGTATCCCATCTCCAAAACTTTTAGTCAAAGTTTATGTTTGCTTGATTGCAAAACCCTTATCACCCGAAGTTGAACCATCTCATAACAAGCTCAACACCAACATAGTTCCCTCACCTCTTATGGTGATCCCCCAATCAGTCTTATCAATGTCACAACCATCCAACTTGCCCGTTTCCCACCCCGCACAGAGTACCTTCCTACTTGTCTGTCCTTTTGCGGTTCCCTCGCATCTCCAAACAAAGTCCCCCTCCTTTTCTCATTGAACCACCCCCGAGGGGAGGCATTAGATGCACAGACCAGTCGATCCCTCGTTTTGTTCGCTTTTCTTCCCTCACAGGAATACCCCCAGGGGTTATTTTCCCATACTATACTTACTGTGGTAAACACTCGTAAAAGTAATCATCCTCCAAACAAAGATCAATTGACAACCGATCACTGATATCCAATCATTGCACTATCTCCAAACTGCATACAATATCTGGTTTGCTTAATCCTATCAATCTAATGATAAGTCTTTCTCAAGAATGTTCCCAAACCATGCCATTTTAAGCTACTTAAGTGCTGGCCTGGTCAGTACTAGTACGGTTGTCCCCTCAGGGGCGGTTCGTCCCCCGTTCCCCAGGTCTCTTCTCTTCTCTCCTATTCACATACCAACTGGGATGGAATAGAGGACATGCACGTGCGCCGAAAAAAATAGGACTTGTTCGTTTTCGTTCTTCCCTTCAGGGCTGCTGCTGACAGTCACAGGCCAACAGCCCACAAATAGAAACCAACCAGCAATAGAACGGGAAAGGGCAACAAGTAGAGCCAGAGCTTATAGGAACATCTAGAAGTAAGCCCACAGTTCCTGGTGAGCACCCCGGGGTGGGCCCATATAGCACTCACTACCAGGCTAAAGTATCGCCCCCAGTCCCCAAATTCAAAATAGATTACTCGATGTAACGCTCATTGTCGAGATTTGATGCGCACCCAGATGATGGATTGGGGTTCGAAAATGAGGGATGAGACTAGAGATTCAAGGTGTTTAGCCCTTTGGCTACCTCGGGATTTGGGGGGTTATACTAGAGTCAAGGCACGCAATACGGTCAAAGGAGACGGTAGTGGCGGTCATACTACACACAGAATGATAGCCCGAGGGTACGTTGTGAGTACACAGGACCCCCTGGGGTAAACCATCCTATTCAGCGAGGGTACACCGGGACATACACATACAAAACCCCTCCACACCAAACCGCCGACATTTCGCCTACGCTCCATGTAGAATCAACAACGCATCCATGAACGAGTTAGACAGAGACGAGAGAGCACGCGGAATGCGGAGACGCAGACGTACAATTGGATGCGGCTGGGCAACGATAAGTAGACAAGAACGCGATGGGATTTCGGAGCCAGCGGCGGCTCAGAATAGAGACAAAACATGACTCACTACGGTCAAAACAACATGTTACGCAGAATAATACATTTAGTGTTTAGACACTTTCCAACAAAAAAGCGCAAACAATTTGCAACCGGAAAGAGTCATTGCCGCAATACGATGAGATGCACCAAGACACAACCAATATTCCACAAAAATCCGCTAACAAAATATCAAAAACAGTCAGAGACTACCATAGAACGAGCCCCGATGACCGGCTCTCATATGCAGAAAGTGCCCAAAAGGCCCAATATTCCCAAAAAATCCCACTCACATTGATAGGCGGATGCGGTGGCTGGTCGTTGTTGCCCACGACGAGATCGGGCATATTGTGCTTGGGTGGCGCCCACTTCCGGTTGACGGTATAAAAGGGAGGGTTGACGGCGGCCGACGAGGGCGGCGCCGAGGGAGGCGCGGGAGGGCGCGAGGGGGTCGACGAGGAGGACGGCATCTGAAGATGAGGGATGAGTATGAGACAGATGAGGGAGCTGGTTATCGTCATGTTACAGTGGCTGACTCTGCAAGTGTCGGTGCAACGTTAGCGGAATTGTCTACTATGTTATTCGAAATCATGTGTTCTTGCTCAGGAAATTACAGAATATGCAACATAATAACATATACATGTGAATAATAACCACAACAGATAGAGCTCAGAATATTGCAATAACCATGACCAAGAAACACAAATTGACCATGCAACGACCATTTGTGATCAGTTTCAGGTGATGCCAACATTACGAATAAAACATGAGCATGATGTGAATAAATCATAAGCTGAAAACAAGGAGAAGCCAATATCCCCCTCTTTATCCCCTGTTCCGTTGTTCGCATGCAAATACTAAAAAATCAGTAAATAAAGGAACTAAAGGAGAATATAAAGAAAGTGAATACACCACTTATTTGCACTACTCTGCATATATGCATACAATTGTGTGCTACTATTATACCTGACTTCTTACAGTTTTAGCCTTATTTCGACTATTTTTTGTTACTATTTCCCTACACGAAAAACTTCAAGTTTCGTGCAGCTCTCAAATGGCTTATAAAGTACCGTAATATGTGTCGGATAATAACAAAGCTATTGGAGACATCTTGGGGATAAGCTGTAACCCGCATAATGCCCTACGTCATACAAAGCACAAAACTCATCCACTAGCAATAATTAGCGACAGTATGCAAGAAGCATACACTACGGTTATGTCACAACAGTAAGCACCGTCAAGCCAAAAAAACAAACCACTTCAAAAAACCAATTCAACACGACAATATTCATGCTCCTTTTACGCCAAACCAGACAATGTGGGAAAATGATGCAAAACGTTTAAAAACGTCGTTCTTAACATAATAATAAGACATATGTACATAGAAGCAGCAAAGGAAGTATTTCAGAAGTGCGAACACATGCAGATGAGCCAAATGAGTAACATAGCTAATAACTAAGTAGTAATTGATTGTTAGTAAGAGTGTAAAAGCACAGCAACCTTCTTGCGACCTACCGATGCGGCCACATTCTGCGCTACTCGCGTGGCCGTCGTCGGTGCCTCGGGGGAAAGAATCAGATGTCGAAGCACACCCTGCAACATAACACGTAAAAATAACATTACAATCAAGCGTAAAGTAACTTTGTATATAAGACACAAACGTCATAATCACAAAAAGAGAGCCACAGAGAACGTTCACTAAGCATATACACTGCTTGAGTGCATCTACAAAATTACTAATTGTAAGCAAAAAGTTCATTGGAAGTGGCTTTCCTTATATGCTAATACTTCGCCTTATCCATAAGGGCTCAAAAGAGCTCAAAAGGACTCGCATACCTGCTCATCGACGATCTGGTGGATCATGTGTCCGGGCGGCACATGTAGGGGGAGAGCGGACGGCGAGATACCCGATTCGCCGACCATTCGCACCGTTGCCGGACCTGCAAAGAAAGGACTCGTACAGCTCAAAGCCTTACAAGAACTCATACGAGTCCTCGAATCGTTCATGCTTAGCCAACTGAGGCCATGCGCAGTCAATGCTCAAGGCTGCCTTCGTTCTCATAGATTCTCAAGATCATCGTCACAAAGACAGGATTATCATCCTTCTCATGTATCAAACCTAATCGCTGCCTGTTACACAGCTTCTATCAGCTTCTCTACTTATGCCATTGTATTGATCTTGCTATATCCCTCTTACTTTCTTCTCAGTATATAATACATTTTAGACAGCAACTCCCAATTGGTCGCACACTGTTACCCCTGATCGCTGATCAAAAGGGGATTCCCAGGGAGGATCATCCCTTCCCCTACCCCCCCCCCTCCATCCAACTCCCATCAACACCCAAAAACCGGACAACTACAGCATACCTATATAATAGTCGGGTATGCCGACATGTGACTAGAATCCTCGATATCTTTGGTCTTAGAGTGAGAAATTTGGACTGTACTATTCACTAGAACCAAGCAAACCAGCCATAAATGTGACGTCATTTTGCAATCATGGCGGTGTCATATAAAAGGCGTCATCAATCAGTCCACAAGGAACTTTCAGCGGCGCTTTCGGCTTTCCTTTGCTTATGTGCGCTTGAACACCTTTTGGCTATGTAACTTGAGCAAACAACATGGAGCAGCACATTGCATGTTCCATAACAAAAAGTTTTTTTTATGTCACAGGCAGTGTTACAGCTGATGCACCACACAAACGCCTCTTCTCACTGAGCACCTTTGTGCAACAAGCACAACGTATACAGAGATTTTATAGGCATAACAACTTCACGACACAAGACATAGTTGAACACACAAATCAATATAAAAAAACAAATACAAATAGTAGCATAACCTACCGGTAATGTGCTGGACATCGCTGCCCACGAGGATGCTCAGCGTCTCGCCGACCTGCACGTGCACGAACAGATCGTTCGAGTTGGCGGTGGACGGCGGTGGTTGGCCGAAAATCGGCCCGGCCACACCGGCCAATGGCGGGGCGGACGGTGGAAGCACGGGCGGCACCGCTCCCACACCGTTCAGAATCGGGTGGGCTGCAAAGAATTCACGGTTAAAAAACCTTCACATACAACTTCAGGAGCCTTGCATTGTAAGTTATTGTTTGCTTATCTACTCCCAACATCAATCATGAACAAATTCAGATGTTTACAAAACAACTGCATGTACTGCGCAAAACACGAATGTTCAGAATCTTATGGACAACATAAGAAGGAGAGCAGAGGCCAAGATTCAGCTAATACAAAGATCAATATCGAAACGTGCAACACATTATTGCCGTGATTGTTTAACATACGTCAATGGACAGATTCCGACGATATAAATCGCAGTTTTTGCCCTAAACTCTTGTTTTCTCGTTGCTTTTGTGACATAAACATGGAGGGAGAGAGAGAACGTATTTTTATGGACCCTCAGTGTCAACATCGTTGGCAACTACGAAAAGGGCACAACAAATTTAGTATAACTTTTGTACATTCATCGCACATTTTCCATATATCCATGTGGCAAAAACGCCACAACATGCACTCATTTCAACCTTTATGACTTTCCTCGAATACGAATTGTTTTTTTGGTTATTATAACACAATTTTTGCAATGCTTCTGCAAAAAAATGCCAAATGCTTACCAGAAATTATACAATTTCAAGAACAAGAGATGTCCAATAATTTTCGTACATTTTTTTCGTACATACCAAAGGAACGAAAAGATTTTCGTACAAAAGTGCAAAGTGCGAGAGATAAATGTACGCACACCTCCCGTCAACCTGTCAGAAACCATTCAGCTGTTCGTGATAAAGCAAAAACTGTCGGTCAAGAGATAAACGTCAATCATAGAAGGCAAAAGATAAAAAACCGTCTAAAACAAGAAACCAACAGACCAATCTTTGGCCTCGCATAGCAGGAAAAGCATGAAAATAAGAGAACACTGCTACAAAACGTGAAAATGTAGCTTAGAAAAACAGACATTTACCTACAAAGACCAGACAGGAGATTGAATTGGAAGTGAGGGTAAAAAGTGTTGGTCTACACTACCGGTGTGCTATCAAAAGCACATTTCCGCATATTCCCGATTAAAAGTACAAGTAAATATCTCCAAAGGACTATCGGCCATCACACAAAATATATTTCTTTTAATTGCCCGTCCAAAAACATACAATTATAGGCTCAAAACATGACGTGTTTATGAAACAAACAGATAAAACAGACACGTTGGGCAAGACAAAGTCTTATTCAGTATGCAATGAAAAGACCGAAAAGAAACACTACCTTGACAGCAAAACTATGAATGTCTACAAAAAGTTGAGACAATAAGGTACGACAAATGCCACCAAACATTCCATACCACATAAACCCAAGAAATGGACCGAAATCGTTCCAAACAAGTCAATGAATGTCTCAAATGGTAAGCCAATATTGTCCACTTACCACCGGGTAGCCTCCTGGGGGGCGGTGGCGGCGACGAGTAGAGTGCGGCGGCGGGCGTCTGCTCGGAGCTCGACGATCCCTCGTCGGACGAGATCAGCTCCGGGTTCTTCATCCCGCCCACGCCCGAGCTGAAGAGCAACGGGGATAGTCATTTAGCAGTCATTTCTCACATCATATTGTACGAGTCTATACTTTTAAAGGGGGCCAGAAACCGTTGTTTTGATTTAGCAGAATTGCGTGTATAAGAGACCTGCAACTTCTGTGAGGGGGCAACTATGTATATAAGGAAATGGTGGATTTTGCCTCCGAGGATTCACGGTTTCCGGTCCCATTTAAGAAAACCAACTCTTCCATCAGCCTAGCGAAACCGCTGGTAAAATACTACCCATCAGCAACAAGGGTACCAGCGAATCTGTCTATCGGACATTCCCACACAGTAAGGCATGACTGTCACACGCTGCTAATTCACTAATGCTTACTTTGCATTGCCCACTCTAATAACAACGTAGCATGTGGAGGAAGCTGCTGCAAGAAGCAACGCGTTGCAACAAACAACACAATAAAACAAAAGCCTTTCTCGAATCTATCTAATAGCAGGAGAAGAAACCATCTCATCCATCTATCCATCAATTTCCACCACTAACCAACCACTGGACACTGTACCGGCTGCATTATATATGTAATGTATTGGAAAGCATAGAGAGCATGTCACGTTCCCATACTAAGCGTATTTTGTGTATTCTAACATAATATCGTGCACATATTAAGTTTTCTGGGTACCAAGTACCCCCAGGGACCGACTTAAGCCACATCGGCTTTCAATCCTCTCGTCCAACAAAGATCTCACAATTGCGCAAGCCTGATCTCTGCTAAACAAACATCACAAATTGTAAGTGGAGGGGCCAAAAACACCCAAAATTCCTTAAGAACTTTCTAGAAAACCCAATGGAAATCGATCTTATGACGCATCATTGCCAGCCACACGCATAATAAAAAGAATTCAGGGAAGATCATTCTTAGAAAATACCAACTATCTCAACAGTTGAAATCAAGTTTCTGCAACTATATAGAGCACAAAAAAACATCAACGGGTTGATATTAATTCAACTAATTCAAACACGTGCACAAACTAATTCGCCCCCTAGGAACATAGCACGCAAATGAGAACCCTGAAAACCTACCAATACCCTCATAGCCTCAGCGGCCCGGCTCCCTCGGTTACCGCCCCGCAGACTATAAGGCCTTGAATCGGTGTTACTTTACTTTTACCCTCAGAAAGTTGTATAAAGTGCCCAGAACCCCTTTAACATACCTGCTGCCACAGTCAGAGTCGAGTACGCAGGGCGTCGAAGAGGACGTTGAGGGGTCAAACGGCGAGGGCGAGGTACGATAGGAGGGCAGCAAACGCGTAGCTACCGAGTAATGCGCAGTCGTTGCCATTGCCCGGTCACCCCCGCATCCGACTGAAACAAATCAATCAAAATCAATCAATAACACAGATCAACAGCTGATCCACACGCTTAGAAGCCAAATCGATCGATATTCCGGAGTTCAGACTAGGAACGCTTATGGGAAAAGGAAGAATCGGTCACAAAAACGGATTGGCAGTGAGACAAGTGAGCGAGGTATCTCTGCCACACGAGAAAGTAAGAAGAAAGAATGTGAAACTGTTGTTTGCCCAAAAACAGACCAAGAACGGAAAACCGCGACCACACAGCGGAACGCCACAAATCACCGCGCGTTCCACTCGGTCGCACACGTTTCGGACGGTCAGACGAAGCTGACCGGCAAAACCGACGAAAGAGTGCGAAAAGAAATTTCGGCCAAAGAAAAAAAGAATAAAGTAAACCGATAATGCAAATTATCATAACGGCAGTGCGAAACAAAGAGAACGACACGCTGGCGGAGAGGAGGAGTGCAGTTAACGACGGGCACATTAGCTTGTCAGACGTGGCTAACTACGTAAACAACGAGTAGGAAAGCTGTTCGGCGCTCTCCAAGTTGAAGTTACAGTTGTACCTGTAACCAACGAAACATTGAGCACCCTCACACCAGTCATCATCCATAACCCTCACCGATCCTGCCGCAGTCGACCAAAGAAAGAAGAGGCCAGGATAAACGTCGGACGGGTGATAGGGATAAGTAGTATCCGTCTTGATCTCTCGCCTCTCCCTATCACCCCTCCCCCCATTCCCCTCCCCTTTTCCCACTGGACATTGTGGCTTCCACCCCCTGGCGAACGCCTTACAACGGCTTCCTCCCAGGGGGAACAGATCACTTCCTCGCTACACTATCATTTCCTATAAATAGTGTGTGCCCAGCAGACTCCTTAGATCATAGAACCATGTGCTTTCGCAAAATTATAATAGGAACACCTGTGTTTAGCTAGCTAATGCCAGCTAATGTGGGGCTCGTTCTTACAATTAGTGCTCGGCTAGCTGGGTTAGAGTGAAAGCACATTCGAGCCCATATAATACTTTGCCGTGGAAATGCACGAGCCCGAAAAGGTCGCTTTATGAAGCCCGCGAGCCTAATTTGAGCCATCAAATGCCCTCTGCCTATAAACATTCGGGCAAAAGGGCAGCACGACATACACACGTGGCACAAAAAGAGAGAACGTCCAAAAAGGGAGAGGGCTCGTCGGAGCAGAGTGCGCCATAAACGAGGAGAGCCGACAGCCAGCCAGAGACAACTCGAGGCAGTGCACTGATCGGAGAGAGCACAGAGAAGCAGATGGTCATCAGCTGAATCGTTAAGATAACCTCATATCAGAAGTGCCTCGGGCTTCCTGTGCTGCACCATGTTCGACTACGAATAAAGAGAGCATCAGAACATCGTGTGTATATGAATAGTTAGAAGACATCGGTGGGCAAAGTTCCACGAAAGAAAAGAGGTGACACAAGGACACCAAATCTGCATACACTGTAGGGTACAAACGACAACTGCCAGCAGGCAGTTCATATCATCATGCGGAGAGGAGACTCCACGAACACCACCAATGTGCCAATGCGTCACCAGAAGTGCGCCATGCTGCAGCAACTGGTGCCCGAACGGATCAAGGGGAGGAGATCAGCAGGAGAATGAACGTCGAATGAGTCATGAGGACAAAGAATAACATGAGAACGGAGGGGGGAAACTGGAACGAGGAGGGAAAAAGTAGGGGGAGAAAGGTGAACATGTAAGCTGAAAGTGAGAAATGGGAGGGCGTGTATGATGTTAAAGGGGGTCGGAAACCATGAATTCTTCGAGGCAAAAACAGTTACTTCCTTATACACTTGCCCCGCTCACAGAAGTTGTGGGTCTCTTATACACGCAGTTCTATTAGCACAAAACAACGGTTTCTGGCCTCTTTTAACCACAGCTGTGATAGAATTCCTCCTCGAACCAAACGTAAGGGCAACAGCCTCAACAAAGGCGGCCACGACATCATCTCCCTCCAGCCTCACCTTGACGAGGAAGAAAAGGGAACAGAAGTGGAGGGAAATCCTCGTTAGTGGATAAGGTCACACTGGGAAGATAAATTGGCGACAGCCAGAGGTAATCAGACAAAAAAAAACAAGACATATATACAAGGCATTGTATATATTTAACTGCGAAATACTAACAAATGACTACTGCGAACACAATGCAACCGCTTCGAACATCTTATGGAGAGTTCTGCAACGACTTTATGAAACTTCCTTTTGCACTGCAACCAAAGACAAAAAAAGAAAGATTAGAAAATGAGATAGTATGCATCGTCCCAAAACATTTCTTTCAAGGAAATAACAACAAAACAAGAAAAGCACAGGAGGAAAGGAAGGATCTGGAAACGGGGCGAAGAGAGAAAGAGAGAGGGAGAGAAAGAAAGAAAAAAAGGAGAGAATGGAGGCGATAAGGAAGAAGACACGAAAAGGAATAGAAAAAGGAGGAAGAATCGGGTCACAGAGAATATGCGGTATTATCAATTTATCTTAACAAAGGTACTTTAATATAATCTTCATTTTGCATAACAAGGCTTATAACGAAATGCTGTAAGGTATTAAGGGTCACTTGTGGACAACACCTTGAAAACGAAACAAGAAATCCCTAAAACACAGGGGCAACAAAAGCCCACCGGAAACATGAAATAAGAGCAACCACAGAGACAAAACATGTACAAAAACTCGCTGACAAACACAAAACATATTCTCTGCACAAAAACATCGCGAAACAGAAGAAACAGCAATAGGAAAAGTGGTTGAATCGGACGGAAAAGCTTTTTTATTATCACTTTCAACATTGATAACCGGCTATTAGCTGCGGATTGCATTATCCGTCTCTTCCATTACAATAACTCGACGTCAGCATTGGAAAAGGAGATATGTGCATGTGTTTGTGTATTTGTGTGTCGAGGACCGACCGAAACCGGAATGCAATGTGTTGGAATGGCTGGTAGCAGCAGGAGAAACACCCGTCGCCATAACAAGTAGAAAGGTATATCGTGTACCAGTAGAAGAAGAAGCAACCAGTCACACTCCACAACAACAGCCACAGCGAACAACAAACAAGTGTGGCCATATATGAGAGGGAGAGAGAGTGAGGGAGAGAGAGAGAGAGCGAGAGAGGGGTGCGATAACGAACTCCTCTCTCACACGTCAGCCTATGGCCCACTCCACCAGCTGTGGTCATCGCAACTTGTACACGTCGCATATGGGAGGACATTCTGCGCAAAAGAAATAACACCAAACCATCCTTTTAGTATTCACACAACTTCTTCGTAATTCCACCGAGCCCTAGACCGGTGAAAAACCGGCTCTATTCTATCTATATCTTGGGCCAGAATCCCGTCGGAATCGGTGGGGGAAACCCTGCGACGACAGTCGCTGCTCCGAAAAGAGGTCGATCAATGCGCGCCCCGGTCTCCTCCACCCGCAAACAATTTGTCCCGTTGACCGACTGTACCGAACCGCGCGAGAGACCGTGCGCGATCGCGAGACGCAGAGCGCTAGCACGCGCGAGAGAGCGTGCGGATCGCGGAGAGTGGCCAGGCAGGCGGCGGTGGACGGCCGAGGACGGTGCCCGGGATTAAGCGAAGCAGCAAAACCGCGCGAAAGTTGCAGCCGCGGGTTGTCCCCTCTCGCTGCTTGTTGTTGCCCAGTGGCTCGCTGGCACTCCATTTAGCACATTTTTGCCGCTTTCGGTAGATTGCTTTGGCCAATGTGTGGCATTGACGGTGGGGGAGATCCCAGGGTCCTTGGTGCTGACCGTCACTTCTCTAGTGTTTGTGTAGTCAACACACATCAGAGTTAGGCGAACACTGATAGCTGATAAGCCCCTGATAGCTTATCATTGAGCAACCTCCGCATCATCCCATGTTCTATTCTGGAGCTGCCGTCGGTTGTTGCTGGCACTTGGCCACAACAGGCCTAAACCAGTCCTGTGCACCAAATCAACCCAGTGAGAGACTAGTCTCTCACATGTATTGTTCTACTCCTAAGAACATGTTCTGTTCTCCTCTTCTTCCTTAACTCTGCTCAATGAGGAAGACAGTGCCAGGGCCAATATATGCATGGCGTACGGGCTATCATTAGAGTCCACTCCAGGAAAAGCGGGTTGGCAGAGAGAGCAAAGATGCCTCTGCAGCATGGCCCGCGGGCGATCAGGTGGTGTGCGATGAGTCACCCGCCGCTTCTCCTGGAGTGGACATCGGGGTGTGCTTTCCCTTTCCTGAGGTGAGAAAATGATCGTCCCCTGAGGGGGGCCATGAGCCCGTTCGAAGAGGGGGAGGAGGCGAGATTCGCAGGTGTCTGTGCTGTAGGCGAGAGTGACAGAATGAGCAAATAAGGGGCGAGACCGGGGGAATGGTGGACAGTGAGGGAGGGAGGAGGAGGTATGGATGCGAGGGGAGAGAGCGAGGGATGGAGGGAGTGAGGAGAGCCAACCGTCCGACGGAGGCAAGGAAGGCGCGCACGCGAGATCGCGCTACGACCAAAACTCCGAGATGTCAACCAAAAGCGCGTCTCGGAGCCACTCCAGGCCATCCCAGACACTTCGGACAATCTTCACGGGCAATTCACAGGATCATTGTATGATTGGAATGCTTGGAAGGCCAAGGAGACGCTTGGACATCGAACAGGCCCAGTTATCCACCTGACGCATCTTCCTCTTTTGCACAGGACACCCCCCTACCCCCCCCCCACTATCTTCTTCCTACCCTCGGGGGCCGCTCGCGCGTCTCCAATCATATATCCCTTTTCATTGAGAAAAGAAAAGAAAACTATTTGCGCTGCTCAGATAAGAGATAGGGTGGCGATAAACGAGAAGCAGCAGCAGTCAGCACAAGAGAACGTAACCTCCCCGGTTTGGCGAAAAAGGGAATTAAACCATCCGCTGTGCACCCATACAAACACAACCGATGTTGAGAGGACGCTCAGACAACTAACAAAACCCTCACAGACATTATGACCAGAGACAAGCAACTTCATATCGCGTAAGACATAAACAACTGTCGCAAGTTTAGTTACGCAAACAAATATGGCAGTTACGCATTAGACCACAAATATACTCTTCGATAGGATAGACAGACTTCAAACGGTTCAGAGAAGGTGAGACTCACAGGTCACACATTCCGTCCAAGTTACACAGTCAAATCAAGATACATATGGAAATAATACAATATAAGAGTAATATAATAAACCACAACACTCGAACTGGTCAAGCAATCTGTAAGTAAGAAGCGCGTGCTTACAGTCTCAGTATTGCCCGTGCTTGCCGCACCAGCACAAAAGCTGCCCCACTCAAGTAGGAGCAGCAGCCAGCAACCACAAGCACTTGAAGCCAAAACATATTAGTGATGCTGCATGACCTCCTCGGCATACACATCATACACCAGCAGACAACACACGGATGCTCGTCACACCGCAAATAACAAACTAGCACTAATATATACAAAGTAAGCATAAACAATACATTACAAAACTATACCAAAGTGATGGGAGAAAAGGGGGAATGGAAGAATGGTCGAATAGGGGGCAGGGCTCCTATTGATTCCCTCCGTCCGTCTCGCCCCGAGGCGAGCGAAGCTCCGCCCACTCTCGGACACCCCACTGCCCTCAGCCAAAGGGAGGAGGTACTATCAGAGGGGGACCCTGATTCGGGGAGGGGGTCATGATAAGAGAGGAGAGATGACCTCCTGTGTGTTGAAAAGTAGGTCGGCGGAGACAGGCAGACGGTCGGTGAGAGAGTATGGCGGGGCGGGAGACGCAGAGACGGAGACTGTGGTCAACTGGTACTGCGTATACTAGTAGACACGACCTATCCGGGCCGTACACTGCAAATACAAAAAAGAGAGAGACGGAGAGAGACAAATCTGAGATAGCACCTGGTTACAGAGAAGTGGGAGGTACCGACTAGTAGACGTGAACGAGTTACTATAATTATTACAAAACGTACTTGCACCGAGAATATTGTCCTTTTCAAAACCACCATTACAACAATCACTGCCACAATACATACATCAACACGAAAAGTTCCGAATAACATGCTACTGAAAACACATAGTATTAGGATGAAACCATAAGACTACACAATAAATGGATGGGCTACTTGTTGATTAGAGCCCGAGGGAATTCTTGGGCCTCTCGGGCCCAGAGGGGTACCGAAATGCCAAATGATACGCACACGAGAGAGTGGCCGCGATGCTGGACAAAAGGCCAATCTCCCCGTCTCCTCTGAACTTTACAACCAAACCGATGAGGAAATGAGCAGAGTGGCCACGAGAGGCGACATTGCCCGCAGAGCACGGCAGGAAAGTTGGCGCGATGCCGGCAGCTGGCAACTTGCCAGCAAAATTAAGCAGACAGCCAGCATCCCCGGGAAAGTGAACACTATCTGGGCTGGATGGCCAACAAGAGTCATGCGAACAGGGCAGCATCTTCAAGTTGACAACGTTCCATAGAAAGCAAGCACATTCATCTGCGAACAGGGTAATAATGGCAAACTTTTCCTGGCAGATTGCCAAGAAAGCATGATCCGTTGGCAGCAACACGTGCTGTGATGGCAGAGCATCGAGGCGATAGCCCCATAAAAGGCGGCCGGGGAAGAGATGACGTCGGGTGGCGAATAACAACAAGCCGGGAGCCATGCGGCCAGAGGCCGAGGCTTTCTCTCTGGGAGTAATACAGTAGTACACAGGACAAATACAGTAGTACATAGGACAAATACAGTAGTACAGACGGTTCTTGACCACAATAGAACAAGAAAGAGTGGCATAGATGACTTGCTAGAAACCTCCCCATTTGTAAGCACAAACATACTCATCCCCCCTTCGAAAACCGTCATTTTCGCGCATCGCACATTTATTTTCCGCTACAAATTACATAGGCACATTTCTCAACCCAGCCTCATTTATTGTAATCGAATGCCCGCAGCTGTACAATGTTGCCATTGCCCCTCTTTTCCCCTTTTTTCCTGGTTCTCGTCCATTCTAGCCTCTTTTTTCTTTTGAATGACATTCCCTTTGTCTTTTGGAAATATGTTTCCTCCTTTTCCTGACCTTTTCTGTTTCCAAATATGCCCAATGAATAGAACAATCAAGTATTTTCACATTTAAATAATTATTTGTACAAAAAACTTCAGCAGATGTACAAAGTAAGTATGTAACAATGACATGTATTTCGCCCTTTACACATGTCACAATCCATCCTCCGCGGACATGTCCGCCGTTCCTTTTCGTCTCTTCCTCCTTCCTTGTGTGCATGCTGTCTTTTCTTAAATGCTTATAAAAACCTCGAACCCAGTTCAACAGACATTGTTCTCTTCACACAACCAAATGATTCGCTTATAACGACACTTGTCAGTTCCTTATTGCCCTCGTCTCCAGTTTTCACCCGGATAACCCCCGTTTTACGGCCGTTTCCGCACCGTTTCTTTCCCGTGTATTTCCCATTCGCCATTCCAATACCTGCCTATTATTTGGCCCTTCTCACATCATATCCCACATATTCTATTCCTCCTCTACCCTATCGTTGTGTCTTTTTTCGGCTGCTCGCCTACCTTCTGCAACACAACCGAACATATGGCCGTTGTTACCCCTTGGCGTGTTTCTAGGGGAGGAGGGATCACAGAAATCCGCAGCCGGAATCCAATATTTAAATGATACAAACATTGCAGATAAAGATTGACAGGCTTGTTACTTACAGTTCAGAACAATAAGGCGTCATATTCATCTTTACTACTTCCCTTGTGGTGCATTTCAGGCAAAGATACTTCGATTACTTCCACGAGTCTCTTAGTTTACGATCTCGCATCTAATGTTCTGCCACGTCTTTTCCACTTATTCTGTTCCAGGCCATTATCCGTTTTATGCCTCTCGGTTATCGAGTTCATACTCTTATATCTTCCATTCGTTTAGTTCATTACCAAATGAGCGCTATGATGTTGCTAGATCTTAACCAAAAGCTGCACCTTGTATGCGTAGTTTCACCGTAATTCATTCTCAAGCATTTCCACAATCTTAACATCCCAGTCGCACCCTAACATCAATAACTCACCTTATTCTTAACATCGAATGTCCCTCCATAACTACAATATCCCATATTTCTCCCATATGCATGTTCCATCTCTCCGCACAATCCCTTCCCCTTCCTTTTTTATTCTTCCCTCTGACGCTCCTCTCATTCTGTTATTCTGATGACGGACAATGACGGCATAAATAGAACGACCGCCGGCTCATCCTCTTTTCCTTTCCTTTCCTTATCCTCCTCCTATCCCTTATCCCCTTATCCTCCTATATCTTATCCATTTATCCTCCTCCTATCTCATATCCCCTTATCTTCATATCCCCCTTCTTTTATTCTATACTTATCACAACTCCCTTTTTATTACTCTACAAATGGATTCCCAGAATGTTAGGTAACGCAGTTTTTAAAACAACTCAAGATCTTGAAGCTTTTTGTCTGTAAAAGTACGCAGAAACACATTTCTTTTAAAAAAAAATCAACGTAAGTGCACAAACAATCCCTTACTACCAGCACTCGAACAAAAATATAAACGACGTAGATTGTGAAGTGTTTCCCTCATACAAACGTTTCCTTCTCCGATAAATGTTCGCTCAACTAACAATAAGAGTTCCCCCTCTCTAATAATAGAAACGAGAAAGAATAAAAATAAGAAACGCGAAAAAGAATTCGCAAGACAGAAGAAGGGACAAAAACGATACGTTGAAATAAGTAATAACTTCCTGGAAAACGGAACCAACAACTATCGTCCCAATTGTGAAATAAATATTCGAATTATGTACCATGAACGGCTGCACCATGGCACACACAAAAACAGTCATCTGACCGGAATAAAACGTCAGACCTACGATTTAATTAATGAGAACGGAAGCTGCAAAAATGCATAGCGGAAAGGAAATTCAAAAAAAGAAGTCCAAAACGATCGTGTGAGAAGAATCGCAAAAAGCCATAAAGATAACAAATTCGCCCAGCTCTGACCACCTGGCGCCGCTAACAATAACAAATGTGCGTGCAACACAACGTAATTCGAGAATCGTATGCTCCTTCGCCCATAGTACTGGCTATCACGTCGCCTCGCTTCCGTTACCTACTTTTGCAAAGGCGGCACAGGATCGCCAATTTTCAGATGATTAGCTTACATGTATCACTATAAAAAGCTTCAGTTTGCCAATACATTAATTTTGGATAATTGCACAGACACGTACCAATCTCTAAGAATACGTTAAGTATAGTTAAACATCAAGCAGCTAATAGTGGTATGGAACGCCTAACAATAAGAACATCGCTGCAAAAGTAAGGAGAGGGTGCAGAACAGGAGTGGGACGGACGGAGAGGTGGGGAACCGTCTCGAGGGGGGGGGGGTAGGGGGTAAAGACCCGTCGCATTCCTATGCGCGCAAAATGAGCACATTGACACAGAAAAGGCATCCTCCTTGTAAACCATAACAGATGTCACAGTAGACGCGATTCTTAAGGAAACAAGAAGAAAACATCTTCTTCTTCCTCTTTATGGCCATCGTTGGGAAGGGGATAAACGAGAAAAACCTCTAATACCGTAAAAGAAGGAATGGAAAAAAGGAAATGCGGGGAATGAGACTGAAAGCACGGAACGCTACAAGGAACGCAACACTGGGGAGCACGGCATATTATTATTATCAGCCAAAAGGAAATATGAAATAAAGATTCCACAAAATCAAATGGATAATCGGGTAATGTAGGCTCGCTTCTAAAACTTGCCTTCTTAAATCTTACGTTCAATATAAACGGATGCCTGGCCATCTGTGGAAGGCACCGAAAAGGGGCCAGTAGAGGAACTCTAAAGGAATCAGCCTGAGGGCACGAAAGTTGTGCAACGAGGTTTGTCCATGTTTGTGTGAGGAGGAGGAAAGAGAACCATAGCAAAGGCGATACTCTTTTCTCTTTTCCATTTTGTAGGCCAAAAGCCAGTTCCCAGGCCAGCACTGACGCAGATAAAAGAAAAGAAACGACAAAAAAGGAATCCAAGGGATAGAAAAATGAAACATGAAAAGCAGCAGAAAGGAAGAGTTATATTTACACATGAATGCGAGAGCAGAATAGCAAGAAGATCAGTAGGGCGAGTAATGGCCGGTTACTTCGGATGATAACTACTACTA
>JACMIJ010000061.1:0-38398 GCA_014805365.1 Koerneria luziae | reverse complement strand
GAAGAGAAAGGAGCACGTCAAATGCGACAAAAAGCATAAAGTAGGCCAAGAAATGATGTACCGAGCGAGAGGTTTCATCACAAAACTGCAGCTTACTGTACTTGCACGATGGGAAATTCCCTACTTTTTTGACCGCATGTATACTCCTCGAATTGATTTTGTTTAATTATCTTTTTGCAATTTTCACAAACGGTGCTTAACAGCATGCAGATACGCGCATGGAATATTTACAAAAACCAGATAAACCATGCATATAGCGGCGTTGAAAAATAGAGAAATATTAGTGTGGTGATGGGCGAAATTTCTAACTTTGTGCGGGAATTCAAAAATTTTGTTTACATTTACATTTTTGATTAAATAATTAACATATTTCGTTTTTGTATGTTAATTAGTTATGTATGATTGTTCATGTTGAGAAAACGGAATTAGTCGAAGATACTACTTAAATATCAAAGCATTTGCCATATCTGTTCAATTGACAGAAATTATAAGCTTGTAGAGGTTCCTAACCTCACTGTCTCTTCCGAATCCTGCCCAAATGCGAGATATACACCATCTTGAACGTTTGTTGTCTCTGCAAAGTCACATGTCAAATGCAAACCTTTAAACGAATCGAATCTTCAAGCATACTGTAGCTTTCTTTTTCGCTAAATTGTTTTGTTACGAATGCACTGGTCGTGCTTTAGATGCGTTGTACGTATGCAAATGTGTCGAGCTGCCGTGACTCCTCTGTGCGTATCTCATTCGGTCAATGGCGAGCACGCAAGCTGGTGAGTTTCTTCGTTACATTTGTGCTCCTTCGTCATGTTTTCAGTTTTTTGAGTGTTTTATTCTCCTTGATATTTGTTTAGCTGTGTTTTGTGCAATTTGCAACTTTTTCAAAGTGGTTCTTCAGCTGCTATGAAGCGATTTCCCAGAAGTTCCGCTTTTACTAGGCTCAGAAATGTTCTTAGACCTACCTGATGTTGTTTTCCTTTTCGTTTTCCTCCGTCACGCAGTGGCTACTAGCCAATGAGGTTAGACCACGGGTCCAACATCTTATTGTTTGCTTTCGAATATGCAAATGTATCATAAGTCTTACAAGGTGTTACAGGAATTTTAGAGTTAGAACGAGGTGTTACAGGAATGTTACTGTTAAAACGGGGTGTTACAGGAATGTCGACGGTCGAGTTGTCGGCTATCTGCGACCATTCGTCGACCGCAATCGACGAGCGCCAGAAGGGCAAGCTGCTCCGGCCGATATTCATCAATGCCGTCGAAGTCGGATACGGATATAGGTACGAACGTTTATCCTTTCTATTCTTCTTCCTTACACCATTCCCGCATTTGCAGGATCGGTGCTTTCGGCCTTGATAGGGCAAGCCCTAGCCTGGATACCTATCAAGACTGGAAGCAACGTTTATCCTTTCTATCCAAAAAATTTGGATAAATGGATATTTTCAATGTTGATTTTTGCATCTTCTATTTTGGTGTAAAATCTGCTAATTACTGGAATGTGAAACACGGGCTTTATGTACGTTTCTACTCATTTGTCAGCATAGCCGCAAAATGTTCGTGACGATTGTGCTAATGTAACTGATGAGTATGTAAAGCGTTTTTTTTTTCATAATGCAGCAATAGCAAAAACGTTTTTATCACATGTGTTATTCATAAGAAAACACCATCAAGAACAGTGTCGCAAGCGGAACAAAAGTCCTAATGTAGTTTCTGCCGTAGCCAAAGCCTTAAGCCAACTGTTCTGGAGTGGTTAAGTGCTTTCTTTAGAAACGGGGTGCCTATTGGACATTGAGGTTCACAAAGGGGAGCTACTTATGTTAAGGTATCCCAAAACGGCGTGACAGCTAACGTTGTTGTCGATGTGTGCTTATGTCACCATCACCGTTGTTCCTGATTTCAGCTACAGTAACCAGAGCAGTCCCTCGATGATGCCCGAGATCGACCGGCGTTTGAAGGTCCGCGGTCTCACCATCGCCCTCTTCCACTTCATCAGCGCCGGACATCAAGTGCTCGCCCTTCTGCCCATTTGTTTTAAGGTATGGCATAAAAATATCGATTTTCACCATTGCAGTTCGATTTTTCCTTAACAATTGGGGTTTTTCGATAAATCGAACTGCAAAACCATTTTTGTATTTTTAATGCCCAACAATAACGAGTATATTGTTATAAATTTGCTGGTAACTTCCACGTCATTTTGAGGTTGTGAAATTATCGCTAATCTGAAATTTGAATATTTGTTTTGCTCTAACGAGAATTGCCTTTGTAACCGTATGCAAATGAGCTACGGTAGACTACAACACGTTGAAGTTCTAGGAAAATTTAGTAATAATATTTTTTCATCAATTTTTTCGCTTTACAGTCATATCCGGACAAGTCGACGAATCATGAAGAATTGATGGCGTTGCATCGGATGAACCTCGTTGAGTTCACCCCTGGTTCGTTATCATGCATATTGTTTGGAAGCCGTTAGAAAGTTTTCCCATCCCATACTTCCGCTCACGATCCCCTTTTTTACAGCGGTTGCAAACGATTAATGCAAAAATTGTTTTAAAATGTTATATGTAAACTATTTAAATGTATTTTAGGAGGGCGCCGGCGCCCTGTAAGCTGTACATTATTCCCATTTTCTAACAATAAGTTCCGTTTATTTTGCATCTCAAGGGCACTTATTGCCAGAACCGTTGACGATTCTATGTAAAGCGGGCGGAGCCTATGATCAACGAAATGTATTCCTTCAGGCTATGGAGCAGAGAAGTACACACAAGTGAATCGTTTCGCGGCCATCATGGCGTACGAGTGCGGTGGATGCATCGTCGCCCGCAGTCAAATGCTCTCTTTGGTCGACGAGAAACCGCTCCTGCTCAATGTTGTCGAGAATCGGTAAGACGCATTCCACCACTCTTACGTAGCCGATTCCCACGTTAACTCTGAACCCCCGGATTCCGCGAGCTTGAATCCTCGCAGTTTCCTGTGAGCTCAGTGAAAATTCCCATTAGAAAGAAGAAACCTGGGAGGTTTCAAGCTCGCGGATTACGGGGGGTTTACTACCGCGGCTGGACTACCAAATAGACCGCCAAAACCTTTCATATTACAAGATTTTCTACAACTGCGTGCTTTCCTTTTATTTCGGATACTAAAATATGCCTACTTTGACCCCCTCACTCCCACCTCATCTGGAACAGCCGAATCCAATGGATGCTTTGCTCTAGTAAGGTGTTACATGCGGTTAATAATTGAAAATCGAAGTGCTGAAGAGGAAAATAAACATGGAACTTGTGTTTTAAACAAACGGCTGCTTATTTTATTGTTATACTGACTTTTCAGTCTCCTGATGCCAACTTTCCTCGGTGACGACATTATGTTTCCAATCGACGGTCCTCTGGGCAGGAAGGGCGGACTACTCGTGGTATGCTTTAAAAAGAACGTTCCTGAAGTTTTACAAATTCCACCTAATTTTGTTCGTATTCGTTGGATGGTTTCTTTATCCAGCTAGAATGCCGATTGTGAGACAGTGCACATTTTATGCCCGTTTCAAATTTGCATATTCCTTTGTTCTTGTAAGAGAAGACTGTGTAATGCTATGCAAATGAGCTACGGTAGACCGATAGAAGTAATATACTTTAAGCCAGTGCTGTTATAGGATACGCTGAGCTGTGATGTGACGGACGAGGACTACCCGAAGTGCTACGGCCTCCAGATGCCGCTTGAGGATCAACGGATTTGGCTTCGAAGGATCTCCATGCTGATTCCGGATAAGCGTAAGCTCTTTTTTTCTCATTGTCAGTTGAATCACGAACATACATCATCAAAGAACGTTATTGTATCTACGAAACAGATTTGTCTTCTATCATAATGCGGGGGAAATGGGTGCCTAGAATATTTCTTACTGTTTGCTATTTAACAGGTAGCCTCTCATGTAATTGTATTCCAAAACGGGTCACCGAGAGGTTATCGATAACGTTGTTGTCAATGAATGCTTAAGAATAAACTGTTCCGATGGCAAAAACATTTGCATATCATTTGATGACAACATGTTTGGTGTTTCAGTGTGCTGGTCGTCCCTGGCGGCTCGTCTGGGTTCGTGGCAGCCGATGTCTTCGCACATGCTGGGCGCAGTAGGTTTTCGCTGAATTGTCATTTGGCTAAGCTGACGTTTGGTGAAACTTATTTGAAATTGATAACAGCTTCCGGTTCCGATGAAAAGCTGCAGCTAATGTTGAGAGGAATACTAATCTCACACTACTAACGATAAGTAGCTAACAAATTTGCATTTACTGTCTAATTACTAATCAATAATGCACTTTTTATTTTCAATTTACTACATGTATTCTTGGGGAAAACGATGAGTTTTTCGTTCACTGATCTTTCGTTACAGGAACCGGTGCCAGCCACGCTGATCCCGCTGGTCGGAGTCCGTCCTCCGGACACGAATCCAACCAATGGACGGGGATTCTCGGCCAAACGACGAGGCAGAAAGGAGTACGGTAGTTTCCGGCTTCGTTGCACTAATGATTCTCTTGACACCAAATTGACTCTGTTAGGATCCGATGTTCTTGATTTTCGCTAACAAGACGGTAGCGTCTATGATCTTAATGTTTTGTTTATTATAACATGGCTTTTTTTTGCATGTCAACGTTTTTGCTTCTCGTGAAACATCAACAACCGTTATTATTATGTAAGTTTTTTTTTTTCAAACAACTGATTTTGTTCGTTCAGCTTCTATCACTGCATCGTCATCGAGCGTCAACAACAGAAGGTGCACGATGATTCGGTCTTCGTTCCCGACTATGCTTGTGTTGGTTTTTGGAGAAACGTTTTAAAACTATTATATCAATAGCTAAACGTCCGAGAGACTACATACATACTAACTACTCAGTGATAATGCACATGTGTAATGACTGTGAAACATGCAACATGCACCGTTTTGTAGCTATTGTAAGATGTTTTTAAACAGCGAGGATGTTTACATCGGGTTTCATAGGGTTTCCCGAACGGTACCTGCTGTATCTCCGTAAGGCGTCAACAAGTCTTTGTTTAAAGTTAAAGCCGAATATATGTTAATAACAGTATTAAGATTATAGAATAGAATACTTTATCGCCAAGATTACTGGTAATAGGGCAGTAGCACTTATCCGGAGACCGTTATGATTAATAATGTATTAGACTCACGAAAATGCAAAATAAACTGTTCCGATAACAACATTCAAATACATGTCTTCGGCCATAGTTAACAGGAATATTTGAGTGCTATTGTGTATGTTTAACAACGAAGAACTGTGTAATCACAGCAATTTTGTGCCTGCTAACTTATCGGACAAATTCGTGAGCCCTATATCTGTTTCTTTTGTTTTGCAGTCTGACTACTATGACCAGAATGCGGCCGACCGTGCAGTGCCGAATCGAATGGACAATATCCCGTTCGGCGGACACCAGCCGTATGGGCAACCGCCGCAGAGGAAGAACAACGAGGTCTGTGGAAGCATTAACTGTGAACATTGGCCGCAGGGTGGACCCCATTTGCGCTATTTTGCATTTGTGCCAACCAATGTAGGCATCTACAATTCTGAAAATAATGGTGCACTCTGGTGACCACAGTCTTTGGAAGGTACGGTGCAAAAAAATTTAAAAAGAAAACGCTTTCAGTGGAGATAACAACAGTTGGCGCAAATGGGGTCCACCCTGCCCGGAACGTCCCAACCCAACCAAGGTGTCATCCCTCCGGGGTAGGCAATTGGTCGTGATAGCACAACGAAGAGTAATCGGTCCGTGTGAATGAGTGGGCACCTTCGGACTTAATAGCCCCACAACGTCCTGGCCTTCTCAGGACTACCCGCAAGGCGAAATGCCTTGAATACGGGAGACTTTGCCTTCGAACATTGCATTTTCTGTTCTTAGGCTCCCCCACTTGTTAGAGAGATTTGGTATCCTTATGTATAAAGTTTGAAAGTTTAGTTTTTCGTCTTCTAGATCATTATTTTTCAGATGCAGCTACCGAACTATCTGGGCCGGCCGGGTTCCATCTATCGCATATACGGAGAGGAAGATGTATGTTTCAAATCACACATTAGTGAAGAAAAAAGTAGCTCTGCAATTTCTTAGCTGATCACGCACCTTTTACCAATGGTTGGCTAGATTCCTCTGTTGTAGAATTATGCTTCCGATGGAGTCTATAGTTCCAGAGGAGTAAGGTAATTGTTTGCATTTGTGAAAGAGGGGTAAAGTACGTCAAATGAGGGAAGGAGGAGTAAAAGTGGGAGCCTGCAGTCCTATTGTTAGTAATTTTGTATCTTTACATTCCCTGTGCGCTTTGGGTGGCAATTGGCAAAATTCTGGTTTTTGGGCGCGAGGGTTTCTAGCATCTACCGGTACCTCAGTTTAAGCGAATATGAAAATTTCAATCCGGCGATCTACGAGTGATTTGAAAACGCTGCACATTGGTATAGAATCTTTTTCTTCATTGTACCATTCCCTCATTCCCGCCGGTTGGTGCTCCCCGTCTAGGATAGGAAAAGCCCCTGGGCACCCACTGGACCGCCCCGAGTTTACTCTACAACACTGCCGACCTTGGTTTCAGAGTCAAAATGTGAACCCCCCCCCCCACTTACTGTTAAGCCTTTTGGCCAGTAGTCTTGACCGTACCCAATGTAAAAGAACCGAACATCTTGGACAGCCTCCTATGAAAATCTATGCATAGTGGCGCACCCCATCTTTTTTTTTGTTCCATGTGCATTGGTATGCGTCATGCAGCTGATAAGTGGAAAGAAAGAACATGACATGACGGCAGTGCCTTTGTCATCCCTTGTATTTCGACTGCTGTGCGCCCTGTTTTGATGCAATCGTCGAGTTTTATTTGACTGTTATTGGCGTCAATGGTGCTTTTGCAGAGATCGATAGTGTGGTGATCAGTTTTCTATGTCCTCTTGTTGGGTGTTGAAACCATTACGAGTGAAAGTAATCATTTATGTTGCAACCACTTGCAGAAAAATAGGTTTCAAATTTTGAGTGTTTTAAAGACTCATTTAGTGTTGTAGTGTTTGTAACACTTGTTTTCTCAATAGAATTAATTACAGAATGCTTAACACTGAAGAAAATGCGTTTTTAAGACACTTTGGGACTGTTTCCTGGAGCCAGCTGTTTTTCCTTGCGGGAATCATTTTCCAAATGAATCTCATAGCCGAGCTAAAGTTTTTTTTTTTTGTAGAATTGAACCACCGAGCTATGAGCGAGGTCTCATGGCTTGTCAGCATTGCGAAATGCTGCACGTGATTGGGGTCTCATCTGATTGATGTTTCAATACACCTTATTTCAGTTGTTATTGTCACAGGGTTTACTCGGTACACAAAGATTTGAAAAAAAAAATTTGGTAAATTTCCTCGGTCTCAACTTTGCATATTCTCTTGTTCTTACCATCGAAGATTTGGTATCAAATAAGGTACTGTAGGACGGTGTAACACTGTAGATTTTACTGCAGACTGAATACTATACTGTAGGATGCTGTTAGCTTAGCACGTGGTATTATCTGTGCTTGCTCTTCAATGTAAGGCAATGTGTAAGGAAAACTTGTTGAACTGCTGCACATTATGCTTGGGATTCTCGCAGGTTCTAGAATAATCTTGTTTCTTTGGAAGTACTATTCTGTTGGACAAATTAGCATCTTTTGCTTGGTTCATACGTGTGTATCAAAACTCAGCATTTGCATTTGGCAAATTTGCATACAACTTGATAAGTTGCAACAGTTTGCATTGCTGGCATTCTGGTGTCGAGTCGTTATTTCTTCTCTTTTGACGTTGTCTTCCTGGTTGCCTTTAATGGTTACTGCGGCTATTTTCTCTTTCTAGTTTGCTCAGAGCAACTGGTTTCTGTGAACATAATCTGTACTTTGTGATACCGCTTCATTGAAGCGTGTAGTTTCATTTTTTGCCCAGGAGAATAGTTAGACATAAGGCGCCAGAACTGAGAGTATCCTGAGGAGTACTACTTACCGAACAGCATGTGTTCCGCTCTGGGTTAACCGAAAGTGGTGTTTTCTGCCGTGGTAGTAATCCCCTCTACTACGTGAGATGTTCTCCGTGAACTAACAAAGGAATTTCATTTTTATTTTTTGTCAACTCACGGAGTAAAAGTCACGGATTGGAGGGGATTACTACCGTGGCTGATGCTTGCTATGCTTTCTGATGTTAGTTTTTAGGTTTTCTTTACCTAATGGTCGACCTATTCACATAGTTGTTTGGTCAGCAATTCATGTGGACATTTCAGTTGACCGATCACCTTACGATTTGTAATCATGATCTGATTAGAATGTGCCTGGCACTGATTGTCATGTTGTTAAGTGCCAATGTTGTTGTCCTAAATTGAATTTCTAATACTATGCAGAAGTTCGTTTTTATTTTCTGTGATATTTGCTTTTAGTGTCCTTTGATTTATTCAGAGTAAGTTTTGACCTGGTTCTAGGATTGTCTTCTGTTCAAGGGTAAAACCTAACAATAAGATGCATTTGTAAGGTCGACTGCCTTTTGATATTGCTTGTGATAGTAAATGGTAAAGCCTAACAATACGATGCGTTTGTAAGGTCAACTGCCTTTTTGTTGTTGATTGTGATAGTAAATAGCCATCATGATGGACCATATGACTTGGTACTGCGGGGGGATTATTGCACTGTAACCAGTTCTCCTCCCCTGTCCCCCCTTTTTTGGCCATATTCCAGAATCGATGCACACGCATGCTTATCACATGGTTTATGTGTACATATGCATACCACTTTGGCGCGCTTGCATATACTATTAGTCGGGCATTTCTCATTGTTTGCATTGTTGGGTTTCTTGTGGTTTTCAAAGATGGTTCAAATAATTTTCCGTTCTCGAAGGTTCTAGATGTCAAAAGAGGTTTTTACCTGTTTTCACTTAGGTTTCAAAGAAGACGATTTGATTACATGATCGAAGTGGTTGCTGGCTTTGAGTTTCAGTGAGCTATCATATCTGAGGGATAGAATATTCTCTGATTGATATATAAGGATAAAGATATAAATAAAGCTCACTTTACAACTTTTTTTCTTGCTTTAACAACCTTATTCAAATGCAAAAGCTTACTTTGTCCCTCCTCTGAAACTGTTGGTTCCGATGGAAACAAAGCTCTGCATGAGACATAATTTGAAACTTGTTGTCGTTTACTTGGATTATTGATTAATTTTGTTTATTCGGTTTGATTACAAGTTTTCCTTTCAATAATTGGCTCCTTCAGATGTCGCGTCGTGATCAATCATCGAATCCGCCCCGATATCACCCGGGAATGGGCCCGCCCCAGACCGGCGGAGCGAACCGTCCTCCGCAGCGGAATAACGTCCGATATGATGTGGCTCCGATTGACTCGTCGGTTGCTCTCGGTAAGACCTTTGAGAATATCGGATGAGGTGATATGATAAGTGAGTAGAACGGGTTGTATAGAGTGTGAGCGTACACTGTTAGTTCACTAGTGGGTGGGGAAGACAAAGGGAAGTACCAGAAGTAGGGTTTTCAGGGGCGGGCTCCTTGGAATGCGAGAGGAGGCGTCTATTTTTGTTATTTTTTTATACAAAATTTTTGCAAAATGCCCTATTTTGTTGGTGGTAGCTACTGAAAGAACAACCGCGACTTTCACTACCTGCCTCAGCCGGGAGTCGAACCCGGGCGGGCGTGTGCACTCCTGCGCATGCGGGGGATGCTTTCACCACTCGGCTATCCAACCGCACGCGAGGTTATGGAACGAGGATTATCTTGTAGGCGATAGCCAAACTTGTGTACCTTGATGGCTGTGGCACAATGCTTGATGGTTTGTGGGTACATAGAGATTACTTTCTTTCTGTGAAATATTAAGCTGTGCTGCTTTTGGGATTCGATGGGAATGCTGTTCTTTGAGCTACTGCCACAAGGGAGAACGGTGACTGCATACGTATACATAGAGCAATTGGGAAGACTTGCGAATTTGATCGGGGAAAAGAGGCCGAGATACTTTCGTTGAAACCTGGGAAATTATGAACTAGTCTAATATTTGTTTTTTTTTCTTTAAAAAGCTTAATTAGTTTATCTTTATGGTTCATATATGGTCACGGCACGTTCCAATGTTTTGCATGCGGGGTGAACTATACAGAATCATCCAAACGCTGGGCCTGAGATGCAGGGTAGTGTTCTTGTTTCGTGGTCATTTTGTGAGCTGCTTTTCATAAACAAGTAACCAAATGCGGGGTGATCCATCGTTACCAGGAAAGTAATTGTCCATGTATGGGGTGATCCAACGTTATCAGGAACGTTCCTGATAACGTTTTATCCAATTGGATAATTGTCCATGTATCCGTTTTCAGCCGCTTCTCCACCACGCAGTTCCCCTTCCCCGCCCAATGGAACTCATCCGTGTCTCACCCAGCTGGCACTCGTCCTCGGTTGGCAGTTGGTTGGTTTCCATGATGTTATTGAAGATTTGCGCTTTTGTCATTCTACGTTAATGCTACTTATTCCTGGAATTTTGAGATGCTCTTTCATAGCCATACGGCAACGCTGAAGTACCCCGTTTCGAGATACCTTAACAGGCTGACCCCGTTTTCAAGATAGAGAAATATGATACAACAAACATGTCGATGTATGTCTATAACGAGTTTTTTTGTATTACAGGCGAAGCGTATCACGGACGCGCATCCGCAAGAGTTGGACATGAATCGGCTGGCGAATCTTGCATTTGAAGATCCGGCGCCACCGGCGGTTTCTCCAAGAAGTGGCGCGGCGTCCGCTAGTGCCAGTGGCATACGAACGGCTACCACTCCACCGTCCCGGCAGTCGTCTGGCACGGCCATGGCATCGACTTCGATTCCGGGCGTCGTGCCGATCATGGTAGGTGACGTTTGCGCTGAGCGTTTTAGCGTTATGATTACATTGAGAGTATCTTACGGTGTTTTCTGTGTAAGTTTTTCAGTAGGCCTTGTTTTAGGTTTGGTTTAGTCGGTCAGGTGACTGCTACTGTATGTTAGTAGAAACTTAATAGCACCACAACGTCCTGGCCTTCTCAGGACTACCCGCAGGCGGGAGACTTTACCTTTGTTAGTAGAAACAAACTCCTTTTTCTACAAACACAGTAGCCGCATGATCAGCTTTACCAAACAATTTAGTGCTTACTTACACCATTCTAATTCAAGACGACACAAACTAGAGAAACGCTTCATACCTACTTTGCAGACGCAGAGCACGGCGAGCCCGGGCACACCGGTGATTCCTCTGGCGCAATCGCTGAGCGGAACGCAACCGCTTCGCGCCAGTCTCTCGGGCACCAATAACATCCTTCCACCGGCCGTCTCCCCGTCCCATGATAGCCGGAATCCGGCCATCTCGGAGCTTCCTCCACCTCCGGCCTGGATGGTCCGAAACGTCCCTCCGCCTTCCCTCAATTCCACCCATCATGTGACTCCCGTTGCCACTTTTGGTGCCATCCCTACTACCACGTCCAGTGCCATTCCTCCTACTTCCACTCTACCTCTGGCTCCCAGTGCCATCGTCCCTGCCACCCAACCACCCGTTAGCGACCTCATCAGCTTCGATGACGTCGGCGGTAGCGACAGCGAGAACCGACCCGGCGGCGAAGATCAAAAGGATTCCAACTTCCGGTCGTCCGGGCCAATTTTGGCTTTTGATCCCTTCCTTGGACTTTGAGCTTATGTTTTATGTTTGATAATTAGTAATTATGTCGTTTTGTGGTGTTATTTATGCAGTCTTTTGTGTTCTTTTATTGTGAATTGTTCTTAATTATTGTTTGGTATTTGTCAAGTGAGTTATGACATGTGGTGATAGATCTGTCATGACAGACATTCTTAGAGAGAATCTTGAACATCCCTTATTGTTTTTGTATTGTCTTTTTTGCGCATGTGATTAAATAGCTGATATGATTAAGATGTGAACGATAATGTTTAGTTATGCTAAGGTTTTTGCTTGCGAGAAAGGATGTAGCAGTATTATAAGTTAATGTATGGAACGACGAATTAGATGTCTTTGGGGAATTACAATTGTTTTCTTTTAAAGTTATGAGCTTCTCCTCTCTACCATTTTCATTCCCTCTTTGCCTTTTCTACCCCTTCCCCTTTGCGTCTTTGTGTTACGGTTAGTTTACTGTAGCAATATAGTATGTGTGTTTTTCCGCCTGCTTCTTTACTTGTATTCAAAATTTGTTATTGATGTGACTTTATTTATTCTTTCTGATGAGGTAATATTATTAATGTTATTAGTTTTGTAAGAGTATGTGATTTTGTTTATCTATATAATTGAGTGAACATGTATGAGTAATGGTAAGTATTTGAATGGTGAGTAATGAGATCTTTGTAACTCTCGCTTTACAAGATTATGTGTGCTATTAAAGTGTTTCTCTTTGTTTTATTAAATAAATTGGTTTTCCGGTATGAGGTTTGGTTCATTACAGGCACCACATGTTGAAGCAAATAATGTCTTCGTAGGTATAAAATTAGCATATTATTTTGTTCTTTTGCGAAGATCTTAGGTAAATAAGGTATTGTGTAAAAATTATTATTATTATTATGGTTGCCCCATCTCATTCGAAGAAAGGCGGAAAGGGAAGGAAGGGGGGGGGAGGATGGGGTTGGTTGAAGAAACACAGTCAGCGTGTCATAAAGTACATAGTGCGCGAAGCTCCTTGTTTGTCGTGGAATAACGGGTTATGCACATTTTTATTTACTATTCATGCACTAAAACTATGAAATTGGCTGTTACTAAAATAACTTATTGTTAGGAATTTGAATTTATCGTTCCGATCCATACTTTTGTTGACGAACATCTGTGTGGCGGGAAGGCTTTGTCCTTTTGATTTTTGGTTTCAATATTTTTATTTAATTATTATTTTACAATAGTCATGTTTCCATTGTTGAGCTTTGTGCCACAAAAAGTTTGCGAAGAGAAGAAGCTGGTTGATTTACGGGGTGCGGGCTAAAACGGTTCCCTATCCAAGTCTTTGCAGAGCGCGTTTTCTGTCTTTTTTATGCGTTTTCAAAGTAATTACTTTATTTTCCAGTAGAATGTCGCGTTCAACGCGATCACGTACAGCGAAGGCTGTCGACGCACTGCCGAAGATTACGGACCACTTTGCCGTGAGTTTTCTTTGTCGTGTTTAGAGATCTCGAGATCATGAATCTGTTTCTTTGCTATTATTTGTATTGTATGCTGATTTTTGTGAAATTAATTGTGTTATTAGTTCTATGGTTTTGATTCTTAGCATTTATGCGCTTCATTTCAGGTAACACGTGGTCCTGGACCAGGTCCGTCAAAAAATGCGAAAGAGTTGGCTCTGGATCAGCCGGTTGGTGTCTTGAATTTTTTTACTTCCTATTTTGTTGTTTTACCTTTTTTCTGTGAGCAGTCAGTAAGAATTATTTCATTGCCTTTCCCTCTTTTGGCACTTAGGTTTCTGGTTCTTTGTCGACTTATTCTGGATTTTAGCTCGAGATCAATGCACTGAAGAAAAAGAAGACGTCAAAGACGCCGAAAACAATATTGGTATGTTTTGTTGTTTATTATTGCTAAAAAAATATGCTCTCGCTCTCTTTGGTTATTACGCTTTATGTAAGTTTTGTCTTATTGTTAGAACTAAATTTCTTAGTTACTACACACAATTCAAGGAACAGTTGTCAAATAACTTTTGCGTATGCCATAAATATACAAATAATGTAATTGTTATAAAAGTTTTGTACAGGTGATCAAAGATGAACCGACTGAAATGTCCAAGAGTCAAGGAGAGGAGAAAAAGAGGAGTGCGCCGGCGGAGGAAGGGCCAAAACCGGCCGAAAAACCAGCCAACTCGCTTCCGGTCGACCAGGAACTGACCGGTTCGCCCCCGAAACGGCCCAGGCCAACTGAGGTTCATTTGATTTATCCTTATCAACGATGTTCTCAAATGTCATTGTGATGGTTTTCCACACAAACTTAATTAATTAGTTTAGCTTTAGTTTAGATTATTTGTTTTGAAAATGAATTTTTGAAGTTAGGATTTCTGAAGAGTTAACTGACCATTGATTTGCAGGAAACTGTTGAATCGAATCCTGTTGCGCGGAAGCCAGCACGATCTCTATTTGGTAATGCCAAGGAGAAGCAACAGCTACAGGTACGCTTATATTCTACTCTCTGTCTGTCGGTCGACAAATAAGTATTTGTGGCTGTTATCGCTAAGAAATGTTGAATGATTGTGCTGATTGGTTTCTGGATTTTTCTTGTATATTTCTACCAGTAAGCTGAAGTAGTAGCTATGTTATAATGTCTTTTTTAGGTTCAGGAAGAAGTGAGTGTCCCTCCGTCGGAGCCCGTTCAACCAATCGTGCCTCCTGTGGAGAAATCGCCCGTAAAGGTTTGTTCATTGTTTTGACTTATGTACAATTTATGTACAAATAAAAAATGGTACTTTAAATTTGCTTTTTAAAGATTTTGACAAATAAAGGATGCATTTTTTCAGGTGCCGAGTGCGTCTCGTTCGTTGTTTGCAACAGAGAAAAGTGTGCCTACGAGAAGTAGGTTATATTCTATTTTTTTTTGTCAGCTTTAATCGTGTTCTGTTACATTTTCGTGGTACTATCGTTTCCGTTGGAATTACGCCATAGAGAAATTCTATGAAATGCGTATAAACATTGTAAACATTGGTATCGATCTTCGCTTATTAAAAAACCTCTTTGTAGAGCCAAAGTTCAAGAATGTACATCAACTGCAAGAGAGATTGGCCGAACTGGGTGCAGCCAGACTTCATGCGCAAGCGAAGAAGACCATTCCTGTATGTTGGTTCTAACATCATGCTTTTTAGTTACTTTTTTTTTGTAACGAGCATTGTTAAAGTTGTACATTTCCAATAGTTGTGAGGTGATTCTCAAGAGATACTATTTTTTCTAGGCATGTCTGTTTCCAAATAATATCTGACAATGAATAGCTTCTGATTTAATCTTCTAGTTATTTGGAGATGATATATGTTTTTCCGAGAGGTCATGACAGCCACGTGTTCAGGTTGAAAAGGACGAAAATGTGGAAGATGCCGTCCCCAAATCGTATGCCTCGCCGATCAAGAAAGTCGCGGGACCGATCAAGGTTTGTGTCCTTGTCTTGCATTCCTTTACAATTAGAGTATTGACAAGTTAATCATAAAGTGTGATTTGTGTTTATTTCTATCTCCAGGACATACATAGGCAAAACGTTTTGATAGCTTCGGGACACCCCGTTATGGCATAGCGGTACTCCGTTTATGAACCTAATTTTTCGATAGGTCCCCATTTCTGGCATATTTCACTTGCTTGACATCCCATTTTAAATATAGAAACCTGACCGTCGATGTATGATCCTGAATTCGGTTACTTTCAGATTGCACCAATCGCTGTGAAGACACCGAAGAAGACGGTCGATGTGGTGGAGGAAGAGGAAGAGGAGACTTCGATGACGAGGTAGATGATGTTTCGTGTCCCTTTTTCGCCCTTTTGTTTTACCTGTTACACTTTGTTGGCAATGAGTGAGCTGTTAGATATTCAGTTGTTATAGTAGTGATGCTTGTAAGACTAGTTCTTTTTGCCTTTTTCTCGGAAAACGATTAGTTCTTTTTGTAAAGAGGGGCGTATTGTTGTATGTAGTTAGGCAGTTATTTTGAGCTGGGTTTTGCTACCCCACCCCCACTTTTATCCCACCTCTCTACTTGAATCATTTGTATGCTTTCAGGGCACCATCTGGCTATGGTGACACGCTTCTGAAGGAGGAAGTGAAATCGAGTGCGAAAGTGCAGCTGCCGACGCACTATCGGATCCTTCACGAGTGCTTTGTCGCTTGTGATCGGGTTTGTATCTAGTTTGATATTGAAAAGGGTACGAGGTGTTTGTATAAACTCCGAAGTTCAATCTCCTATTGTATTTTAATTGGTTTAAAAAAAGTTTGTACAGAGGCAAATTTTGTGTTGATGCACAGCAGGCACTTGTGTGTATCCAGGGTAGTCAAAAAATGTGTTATGGGGGAGAATAGGTTATTAAGAGTGGTGTTGAGCTAGCATACATCAACATGCCAAGTCTCCATATTTCAGAAATGAGGTGACCCTGTAGTGTATGAATGAAAGAAACAGAGTGCTTATTGTAAGCGGGGTGCTTCCAATGTTAAGCTATCCCAAAACGGATGCTCCGGCATCAATACCGTTGCTGTCGATGTACTCACTTGTATGGTTCAGGTGCTGTCGTTTTTCAATGCCAAGAATAAGACGGCGAGTCTCGCCTCACTGGAGAAGGACGTGAGGACAATTGTGAAGAGAATGTATGGGTTCTTGTGGAATTTTTATATTCTAACATGAAAGTTTAGTAAAGGTTTTTTACTGCGAGGACATTGGATGATGATGAATCTGATGGAATTTTACAGTAATTGTTGTACTGGTACGGTAAAATATCGACTACTGTAGGCATAGGAGAAAAAAAAAAAGTAATTTTCGACGAACACTTTGGTTTTAGAGGGAAATGGAATGCCCCCTACCTATTAGACCATTTAGCCAGTAAGTAGGAACAACAAGGTTAAAGTACCGAAAATGTTGGACTGCCCCTATGGATTTCGGTCCGTAGGTACACCTCTTTCAATTGTTGACTACTTTTTGCCAGATGTTTTTATTTTGTGTAAAAAATAACAGAAATGTGTTTCGCTATGTCTCCTTGTCGTACTGTAGTAAGAAGTATGCAAGACGTTCATACATGGACAGGCACGTTCCTGTTTTGCGGGGTGACCCCCCTCTCAGAAATATGTTAAGAATGGGGTGATACTAGTCGATTTGCGGTCGTGCAATACACAGACAAGCAAACAAATGCGGGGTGACCCTACGTTCCCAGGAACGTCCTTGTCCATGTATGAAGACGTTCTGCTTTGCAGCAACTTTGATCGCACGCGATTCGCGCAACTGTTGTCGGTGTACCCGCAGGCGTATCGCGTCGTCCTCCAGAAATCGATGAATCTGGCCGGCATCAAGCGATTCGTCAAATGGGATCACATTGTGCATCCGAATCTCGACGATGGTGAGCTATTGCCATTCACAGATAACAACGTTATTGTTAACGCCGAGACGCCGCGTTTTCGGATGCCTTAATATTGCAAGGGTTTTTCTCTATACGGTACCTAAGTTTTCGATAAGCACCCCATTCTAACAAAGTAACGTTTATTCTATCATCTTGGACTAAAGAGTCTCTCCGGTTTCGAAAAAACGGAAGCTATGTATGGTTATTGTGTTGTTCTTGTTTTTATCTGTTCGAAGCACTTTTTTTCAAAGAAAGCGGTTTGTATTTGCCCTAACAATAAGATGGTTTGTGGGAAATCTGTTGATTGAAACAAACATGTAGCGTGTGCCAATTATTATGAGTTCAACACACGACTGTGTAGTTGTGTTTGGAACAATAACTCTGTAGCGTGGTGACACCAAAGATGGTCAATTCGTCGAACATATGGTTTCTTTGCAGATCTGAAGGATTTCCTGAACACGCCGCTCCAATCAACGTCGTCGGCTCCGCCCATCACAACGCCATTCATGTCACCGTCCAAGTTGATGTCACCAATGAAAGGTAATAATTGGATCTTCCAATTGTACGGTACCCAAAAACGAGGTTCCTTAACATTGGAAGCCTGCGCTGTTAGTAACCTTGTCAATGTATGGCCAACGCTCAATAACGATTTCGTTGCTCCTTCAAATACACACTGACTTCAGGTCGACCGAACCTGAGCGCGACCTACGTGGTTCGTCCGTCACCGAGGAAGCCACCGCCATCACCGCTGAAGCCGCCAGTGCACATGATGTACGTTGTTGCGTCAACTTTCTCAATTATTGATTGATTGGAGCGGTTGCCTAGTGGATACAGAAACCAAACTCCATACAATTTTGTTGTCACTGAGTTTTTTCAGTATGTTATCTGCTTTTTGTACAGAATTGTTCATATAAGAATGGCTGATTAGGTTTTTTTCGTTGTTGTTATTGTTGGGTTTTTTGTCAGCGGAAACTGGACTCACCACATTCAAAAATCGATACGAAGCGTCACTGGTTTTTAAAAATGGGGTGCCCCCGGTTTTCTGATGTGATGGAATATCGTCCGATTGTGCTGCTTGCAGGGAGGTCCGACCAGACACTCGACCGCGTCTGGAGGGATGGCGATTGTCGTGTCGACAACAGGTCTTCCGACACAAGCTCGCCGAGCGAGTCAGGGACGAGCACAACAAGTTCCTGCAGGGAATCGGAGGTTGGTCGGCGAGCATTTTATGGATTTCCCAACTTTATTTGAAAAGTTATTGGAAAAAATCAGAAGTTTGAGGCCTCATCTTTGTATATTTTCTAATTTCACCCCTCCTTCACAAAACGAAAATACTTACTTTGCCACTCCTCTGGGACAGTCTGCTCCGACGGAAGCAAAACTATGCCTATTCTGCGTATAAGATATTGACGGTATCTGCCCATATGGCTCTTTCACGCTGGGGACCAATGATGGACCATGTCAATATGCAATGTAATGGAGTGGTTGAAACGGGAAACTTGATGGGTTTTAAGTACATACCTTACTCGTACATATTTGAAGGCAAAACACTTATGCACATGAGCCTACTATTGATTATTTCGAACTTTAATAGTAGAAGGAAGGGCAAAAAGTGATTGAGTGAATGTGTGAACACCTCAATGATGCAAAAAAACTGTGGTGACTCTCACTTGGGTCCAAACTGACTCGGCGCTTACCGTAGTCATACATGGACACGGAACGTTCCTGTTTTTGGAATGCGCGGTGCTTTACACAGACAAGCAACCAAATGCGGGGTGACCCTACGTTCCCAGGAACGTCATTGCCCATGAATGACCGTAGTTATTTCAGAATCACCGGTGGTGGATCCTCGTGCCCATCTGCTCCATCCAACCTTCTCCGACCAGATCGACTCGCTGTGCCCGGCTATTGCGGTAGGTTGAGCACACTGACGGGTGTTGAAGTTACTGGATTCCTAAATTTTCTTGTCTAGAAGCACACTGTTTTGGAATACTGTAGTGGCGACGATACTTTTGTCAATACGAACAATTTACGAGTGGTGTAACGGTGTTTTCTGGATGGTGTAACGGTGTTTTCTCGATGGTGTAACGGTGTTTTTCAGGAGTCGACCCTCGAGTGTCCACCGGACGAGGATGACTTCTCCCGTCGGGAGGGCGTTAAGGAGTTCCTCGAGCGAGCGGATACGATCACCAAGCTGCCCGGAAGTGTACAGGTGTGTGTTTCGTGTTATTATATTTATTTGCTTTTTATTTATTTATTTCCAAGGTTGAAAGTTTCAGGTCTCCAACACTTATAGGAGACGTTGCTATCATATATTTGTATTTGTGCCTAAATTGTTATAGTCGCTGCTCTCTGATATCCGGCAGCGGGTTTATTAGCCGATACGATCCCAAAAGTTCATAAGTTGATCTTTCTGTCCTAAATCGAGCATTGCTTGAGATTCAAGCGTCTGCCTGAAGTGTTTCATTGCGTAGTGTGACATAATTAGCTGAAATTAATGACAACTGGCATGACAGTCGACAGTCTAACAGTCATTATGATACTAGTTGCTCAACTCACGTTCATTGAGATGCTGTAGATGTAGAATGCACTAAATGATTTTTAAGCCTGGTGAACAAATCATGCAGAGTGTTGTTCAGGCGGCCTTGGAGGACCTGAAGAGTCCGGAGAAGGCGCCCGACGGCCGGAGTCGGGCCGGTGTGCCGCTTACTCCGTCCAAGTTCCAGGAGGAGAAAGAGAAGGAGGCCAAACCGATGTCGCTTATGGAGAGGGTATGCACTGCCTTTGTTAGCCCATTCCTACCGTACCTATTTTGTAATATTTTAATGTCGGAGGCGAATTCCATTTTCCAAAGTTGTTTTGTGTATTTCCAACGCGGTTAATCAAGTTCATCAAATCAAATTTGTAGATTCGCGCCAAGGAAGCGGCCCGTAAACGGGCGGAACAACTGCGGGATCCGGCGATGGAGGAGCGGAAGAAGAAGATCGAGATGCTGCTCGATCGACAGCTGTTGAGGCTGTTCAAGTATGTTGTTGGTGTCATTTCTTCATGGTTGATCAGGGTTACGGTATGCGAGTGTACACGCTGTTTTGCGTACTTGCACTACGTTAACTATTGTGGCGCTTGTTGCACTACGTTCAAAGCATGCGGTGTATGGTCATGGATTATCTTTGGTCAAATTCCTCTTATCCTGATCCTGGCGCTTCTTGTTGTTAGTATGCACACCCGTCACATCGACTTCATGGCTTCGTTTAGAATTTACGAAAGTCGAGCGAAACATTCGATGGAGCTGAAGACACTCGCGGAGTTCTTCGAGGATTCCGGCGGCATTGCGAAAGGTTTGCTTTTGTTGCCAACGTTCTTCGGTACAATGTTTGGTCGTATGTCTATAGATACTTGAATCTTTATATCTTTATTCGAAAAAAAACATGGTACCAGCTGTTGTTGGATTGGAGTTCAATTAGACTGTCTAGTGTACCTGGTCTAGTCGCTTTGGCAGTCTAGTCTAACTGCAGCTTGCGTGATTGCTATTGTTCAGAGACGGCGCTCTCGTTGTTCTCCCTGCTGACCGAGGTCTCCCCGTCGGTCTTCACTCTGGCGAAAACGTCGCTGGGCGACTTCCTGAAGGTCTCTGATCACGGCGCCCACGAGACCGTTAAGGCACATCTGACAGAGGAATTGGGCAAGTGTGAGAAAGCGATATTGGCGAAGAGGGAATGAGAAGTAGGGATGGGCCCAAGTGGGCTTTGAGAAGTGATGGGCAAGTAATGGGCCCAATAGGGCTTTGAACTTTTGGGCCCAGAAGTGCCTTGTTCAACTCGTTTAATAGAATTGTGTTCGGTATTCGAGTCAAAAACTTTTAGTACTTTCCGTTTCGTGGTATTGGTTTATACTGTAGGTGTTGCACCTGTTATACAGGACATATTTCGAATGGGAAAGGAGGAATTCATGAGTTGTGTTTTTCCTTTTACTAGCTTTGGGATTTTGGTTTTTTCAGTACTTACAATTAGTGTAATTGATACTTTGTGGCTCTTCAGTCATGTTTTATCCAGAAGAGAATTTTTTTAAATATTCATCTTTGCACGTTTTCCTGTTTCCAATTTTTCGTCTTGCTATGCATTGTTCGTTTATTTTGCTTGCCTCACATTTTTTTTTACATTTTGTCTTATTGGTTTGTTTCCTCTTAACTCGCTTTTCTGTAGTAATTGCTAAGATATAAGTCTACGTAAAGTATTACAACTTTTTAACGTACAGACAGTCATTCCTCGATTCTAACATCTAATCTGGCTCTTTCGCTACTAACGACCATACTCCGTATCATGCATTTGTTATGTTTTATTCTGCATTAAATGTACATTTTTTTCACCTCTGAAGATAAAATTTTCAATTAAAACTGTTGAACACATTGTATGAATTTTGTATGTAACATGGAGGCATTGGGTTGTGATGGTAGGAAGCCCTGTGCTTCATAGTTATCTTTTGTAAGTAGGGTGAAATAAAGGTAAAGTTTTTGCCCGTAAAAACGGGACTTCTTCGACGGAATAACACTGTGTGCCGGCCAACTGTACCTAATTTGCATACAAGACACGCGATGAAAGTTTAAAAAAAGATCGAGAACCGAAAGCATTCCAAACTCAAAATGGAGGTAACCGGGAACTAACAATAAGCAAAAACATGAATACCACAACATTTGGCTACATCCGTTTTACAGCACCTAATTTACGACAATGAAAGTAAATTTATATGCAAATTTGGGACCGGCGGAAGTTGAACTGTCTCATTGCGATGTGATAAAGAACTCACACGAAGAAGAAATACTATTTTGCAACAAAAAAAATTTTGCACGGCGTAACTCGTTCAAGCACTATGTGTTGGAATCATGTTGCAAGACTTTCGGAAATATGTTTAAGTTAACTTTACAAGCTCGTGAAACGGCATTATTATGTGAAAAATTTGAACATATTATGGAATTCGTATAATTGGGTAAGACTATAACAATAAGATAATAGGGATAACCGATTATTTGTGTAGAACGGAGTGAGGTTTTTACAGCCTGTTGAGACATTGCAAATTCCACCCAAATATATTTCTGTCTTGTGACTAACGTATAGGGTACCGAGTCGAAAATTTTTTACTGGAAACACTTTGGGCCAATTTCCATAAATACATTTCACAGGAGGTTGAAATAACTGTGATTGGTCACAGTATGGATATAGTGTGCTTCCTATCGGATCATCGGTGAAAGATGAACAGAGCAACTTATATAATATTAATTGCGGAAGATCCGCCATATCTTACAATTAGTACTGCAACACGCTAGAGTAAAGATCTTGATTGGGAACAGTGTGTATATTATGTGTTTCCACCAATCTCAAATTTGCATATCGCTTTGTCATGTGAGTGAAAGCTCTGTTTTCGTATGAAACTGAGCACTGTAGTCCGGTGGAATTAGCATGAAGTGATTTGGGTGCCATCTACTTGCATCGCCCGAACAGTTTTATAGTTCCTTGCGTAACTGCTCTCATTTATTTTACTCTATTCCGTGTCTTGAAACGGCCAATATGTCTGAAGAGGAGGAGGATGTTCACTTCAATCCAGTATGTTAACCGTTGGTTATATTTATTCAGTGCAAGAGTAAGGGAATCTCCACATAGTCTTATGCGTGCTATGAAACATGAATGAACAGGGCATAGTCATGTATTCTTTCTTTGAGTATTCTGTCCGCTTTTCGGTCTTCGAAGCCTCATAAAACTCTCGATTGGAATTCATAGCACTAAAGAATCTATAGAAATGCTATCTGCACCCCGGTGTTACTGTTTGTTTTGCACAACAGATACACTTGTTATTTTGAAGTTTAATGGTGTGAACGGACTTTTTTTTACTATGCCCAATTGTCTTATGCTTGCTGTGAAACATGAATAAATAGGGCATATTTATGTGTTATGTTGGCCCATTTTATTTTTTCCACGTTTCAAGCGCCATAAAATACTCAAATGGCGTTTACAGCACTAAATAAGCTACAGAACTGTCAATCACTATCAGGGTAAATTATGGCTAACGGTGTCATTGTACTTTAAAAAGTGAGTTTACTCCTTCTGTAAACATCAGATGCACTTGTTACTTTTAAGCTTGATGCATATTGCAGGGTTTCATCGTCGAATCAGGCAAAGGAAAATATGTCGTGGACAAACTACTCGGAGAAGGCGGATTTGGTGCCGTTTACCGGTCGGTATTATTACCGCTTTACAAACAGCCTGTTGTTTCCGCTAGTTTACAGTACTTAATTGGCATGCAATAATAGAGACTTCATGCTCCATCTGTGTGTCTCTAAGATCCACATCTCTATGTGTTGTGGAGGCTAGTAGTAGTAGCACACGGGTTCCATAACACAGACATGATGGTCTCGTCCCGGGGAGGGGCCGGTCTCTCAGGATTTAGAGACCGAAAGCGATCTGTCCCTACACTAAGCTAACAAGTAGCACGTTTTCTCTTATTTTTATGTTTAATTACCTAATTCACTTAAAACTAATTCTTCTTTAATATACTATTATACTTACACATGCAGATCTAATTATAAGACCAGCAGTAGTTTCACTATCTTATTGTTAGCATGTTGTGACTTCAAGAATTTGGTATTATGTGCCTAAAGCTATTTTTTTCTTTTTTATATACACTATTTATTATTTTGATGTATTTTTTGTTATTTAATGTTTACAAAGGCAAAGGCAAAGTCTCCCGTATTCAAGGCATTTCGCCTTGCGGGTAGTAATGTTTACATTTAGTGTCTATGAAGTGTCGAATTCGTCTCAAAAGTACGCGATGAAAGTCGAAAAGAAAATCGACAACCGAAAGGACTCCAAACTCAAGATGGAGGTAACAGGGGAACTAACAATAAGCAAAACCACCAAGTATGCCGGTTGCTGTAGCCGGTCTACCGTACCTCATTTGCATACGAAACAAAGAGTTCCGTCACAATAACAAAGAAATATGCAAATTTGAGACTAGAGGAAGTTGCACTGTAACAGCATACCGTGTATCCACTGCACAACGTGTTGGGGCAGTGCAATTTCCGCCGATCCCAAACTTGCGTATATTGTTCTCAATAGAAAAAGCTCTGTAGACACAGCATGCTGACAATGAGACAGTGGGACTTTCGCCGGACTCAAATTTGCATATCTCCTTGCCATAGAGTGTGAACTACTTTGTTATTGTATGCAAGTGAGGTGACCGACGGAAACAGCACACTGTGTATTCGACTCACGAAAATGCAAAATAAACTGTTCCGATAACGAAATTCGAATACATGACTTTTACCATAGTTAACAGGAATATACCACTGTGTGCGTTTAATAACGAATAGCTATGTAATCACAGCAGTTTTGTGCCTGCAAACTTATCGGACAAATTCGTGAGCCCTATGCTGTTGGCTTACCTGACTCCGTTCTGTACAAATATCCGATTATCGATTTATAATGGTATCTTAGTGTTAGGTTTCTTTCCAATTACTATATTTGCCAAAATATTCAAATTTTTCACAAACCGATGTCATTTCACATGCTTGTGAACCTGTATTGAATTGTGAAAAACTTGAACATGCTTACAAAAATTGAATATATAATGACAGTCGGATATTTGTACAGAACGGAGTCAGATATTTAAATAGTAATGTGGTACCCTCTCCATGGAGAGTCACATACCGTATTCTAGCAGACACAACCAAATCTGTTTTCAGATAGCAATACTAAAACTCGTAGCAAACGATCGTGGAGAGAATAGTCATTTCACCCAAATTGTGGATCGCGCGAAGAAGGACACATACTACTTCCTCGTCATGCAACTCGTCGGGAAAAGTCTCAACGACTTGAAATTGAAACGACCCGAAAAGGTATCCGCAAATATCGTGCAGTTTACAGAAAAAAAAGGAATAGTTATCACGTATGCTTAGCAAGAGTAACTCTAGCCGTAGCCCAGAAGCTAGGATACTTATTGTTAGTAGTGCGAGATAAGTCTCTCTATCTCGTCGTCTGGCCAGTTTATCTCATCTCGGAGAGAAACCATCGTCAGAAACTACTCCGAAACTTATTGTTAGACCAACCAAGCTTCTTCCGCACATTTTCCTGAGAGAAGGGCAAGACTGTTGTGGAGTATACCACCAATAAGTCCGAGGTTGCCAATATTACCTACGATTATAATAAGATTCACACGGACTGATTACTTTCGTGAACTGATTTTTAAAAAAAACATTTTATACAAACAAATGTTATTTCAATGTATTTCTTCAGGTGCTCTCGTTGTGCACAGGATTAGGTGCAGCAATGCAGTGCCTGGAGGCGTGCCAGGATCTGCACAAATACGGATTCATCCATCGCGATCTCAAACCGGCCAACTATGCATGTGGACTCGGTGTCAAGAAACGAAACGTATGTTCCACCCGGTTACCGTAATCCCTTCTTTCTCCATAGATATACATTCTGGACTTCGGAATCGCTCGTCGCTTCTTGAACGAGAAGAACGAATTGAAAGGACCGCGTAAGAAAGCGAAATTCAAGGTACTTGTTAAATCATAGATGTGTTCAACTGTCTCATCATTACTGGTGACTTTAATGGGTTTGTGCTAACATTAACATACATTTCTACGATCACAACATTTGCTTTTCTAACAATTAGTCTTGGAGCGTTTCAGACTATGGAGACGAAATTAGCCAGTAAGACGATAGAGACCGAAACTAACAATAAGATCAAATTCCTAACAATAAGTCTATACACTTCCTAACAAGTTTGTATCATTTTCGCATTGGGACCAACATTAGTATCTTCATTCTTTTCATGTCTGTGATGTTTTGTTGTGCTCTATGGCACATCATGCAGACTATCTTATTGTTAGACGTGCAAGCATATTTTGTGGCTTCCCGAAACTTGTTCGGTTCAGGGAACACTGAAATTTGCATCGCTGGCGTGCCATCGATCGCATGAAATGGCAGCAAAAGACGATTGCGAGTCATGGTTCTACCTACTCGTCGATCTTATACAACCATCAGGTATACGGTAGCTGGTCAAACCGGTTGCAGGTCTGCCGTGGAAAAAGCTGCAAAATCGAGATGAGGTACAGCGGTTGAAGGAAGAGTGTCGAAATGACAGGAAGGACCTTCTACTCGATGGTATCAGGTAAGGAAAGAAAACTCCGAAGAAGTTAGCCTGAATAGTGTCGGAGTATTTAAAACACTCATTTTCTACAGTGTCAAAAATCGTCTTCTTTTTGAGACAATGTGTGCAAAAACACACTCCAGCACTAAACGAGTCTTTAGAACACTCAAAATTTTAGGCTTATTTTTTTGTTAGTAGGGCTGAATAGCCATTTTCATGTATTCCTCTTCATTGTGGTTCCACTGCAGATGCCGAACAGAACTCTGGAGAATTATTGAATATATCGATTCGCTCAAATATTACGACCACGTTGACTATGGATTTATCTATGAAGTGCTCAAAGTTGTATGTTCTTACAAGTATTGTTTTCTCACAATTATGTAATCGACCTACCAACTAACTCTAGTAGATATATCATATGATCCTTAAAAGTCATACATTACTTTGACTTCACAGTGCAACTTCCGCCGGTTTTCAATTTGCATATTTCTTTGTTGTTGTTTTTTTGGGGAGAGGGAGATGCCCTTCTTATCGTGTGCAAGTAAAGTACTGTAGACCGACAGAAGTAACATGCTGGGACTGTTAGGTAAAGGTAAAGCTTCTCCCGTAATCAGAGGGGTTCCTCGACGGGGTTCCTGATGTGCCAGGAACAGGAACTTATTGTTAGTGTGGCTTCAATATGAAGTGAACTGTTAACAATACTATTGTAAGTGTAATCCTACTGTATCATCGATCATACTACTGATTGCTGTTGAAGGCAGCGATCTCGTCTGGAGGGAGCATCGATGCACCGTATGACTGGGAGGCATGGCCCGAAGAACTCTAGAGTGTACTCTAGATACTCGCACTGACTGTTTGTTGTACGCACAGGCACGCATATCGTCCGAAATAAAAGATAGCCGTTGTGATTAAAAGCAAAGTAATGCAAAGTAAAGCAAAGTGCAAGAAATTTCGTCTGCGGGGAGTTTTGAGAAGGCCCCCTGGGGCATTTTAAAGAAGGAGTGAGCTCACTTTTTTCTTACTATGCCCGAGTCTTATGTTCGCTGTGAAACATGAATAAATAGTGCTCAGTTACAGAAACGTTGGGCCAAGGTCCTCGATAAACTCGTCTCGCCGTCTCGTCTTTGGCCAACCACGTCCGCGATTGTGCTTGTATGGCATCCATATCCGGTGCGTCTAGATTTCTCCCGGCATATGACTGATCTTTGCTGCCTATTGTCATTTCCTCTCCATGGCTCTCACACGAATATCCGTGATTGAGACGGTCTTGTACAGCCACACGTTCGTTCTGTGGTCTAGGAGCGTGACACCAGCCATCTTTCTCATCATCTTCATCTGCGACACATACCAACCGGACGACTAAGAGCGAGAGAGAGAACGAACGAATGAATGATTATGTAAAACGAACAAGGAAAATTCTTAAAGACCATATGCAAATACACCAGTACTCGTGAAAGGAATAACTACGGTAATTCAGAATTGGGCGTAGGTTGGGGCAGAGACTTGAATAATAGGGGAACAGTATATGTTTGCAAATCTGAGCAAAACGAAGCATAATTCATCTTAATATCTTGTAGATACCTATTCACGTCATGTGTTGCGTTTCCGAATTTGCTCCCATGTACGCGCAATTCTCTTTTCTCACTATCAATGATGTCGATGGCCAAGCTGTCAATTCGGCTCCACTGAGGCACTGCTACTTTCGCAATTGCAATTCTTTCTTCTTTTCCAACTTGAATCAGAATTTCGTTTGCTGGTCCAACTCCGCCAAAGTGGCTCTTGTTTTGGAAATCCTTGAATATGTGAGGTTGCAGAAAGTTGTCGGAATCCGGAACGTAAAAGTCGACGATAGATAACACGTTGTCAATGGATGATCCTATGTTTCCTTCATTGAGGTCCCGTATTCCAAGGATTAGTTGAAGCAAATATGCCTAAAATGAGTCTGGTTTAAACAAATTCAAAAACTGTTGCAAAAGTATCTTCAATAAAAGAATGATTGAAAATATATTACCTTGACAACGATTTGCTTTTGCACACTTAGATTCTCAATCAGTTCCAGCTCCTTGAACTGCCTGACTTGTTCGGTGGCAATATAGTGAATGTGAGTCGATCCATCATAGTATGGGAAGAAGACAGTTGGTCCCACTCCTATCAGGTTCAGCAGTCGGTAAGCCATCATTTCACGGAGATCAGGCAAATGTTGCTTTGACGTATTTTGGAGACATGTTGAGGATCCTGCGTAATGATAGGTTTTCATATAAAAACGTGTCTCCTCCTCCTTCCAAGATACATTCACGACGATTCCAGCTCTTGTCCCATCTGCAAAAGTGTATCTTCAATTAAGGAATGACTAGTTTACTATGGTTACTGTAACCAGCTCTTGGAGTACTGTATGTTGGTACAGTGTGACCTTGGTCCGACTAACGGTAGTCGAATGATTAATTATTGTGAACTATGAGCACTGTAGATTAGTAAAATTAAAAAAAAATTTCTACAGTACCAGATTTTGGCTGGAAGTCAAGTTGAGAACCAGGATATAATTTTGAGAAAAAAGCTGTTGCGCTTTGTTTGAGAGCGTTCTCGGATCGGTCGTCCAAAAATCTGAAATATGGGAATTCTTATTTTATCAATTTTTTTTCAAACAATTTAAAGAAACTAACAAACCTCATCATTTGACCAAGCGTATTTGCCCATTGTGTGACAACCTTGGAGTAAGCTTCAAAATATCCGGAATCTTCCAGATTTTTTGAGTGGGCAATAGCCCTATGGGCATACGTGGTTCGCTCAGCCTTCAGCTTCTTGATGTCCATGACGGTTTCACACAAGAATAAATACGTGTCCCATTTATTCAGAAGAGCGTGTTTCTGAAAACAAAGACAAAAAAAACCTGAGAGCAATTTTACAGAATCCACTAGCTATGTATATAAGAATTCTTTAAAGCACTTTTTTTGAATTTCAAAAGCGTTAAATTTATCCTCGAAATTCTGCTTTGATAACTTGAAAAGGAAAATGACAAAATAATTAGTTCTCGCTTTTAAAATATCAGAATTACATGTCAAAATAACTAACCAGAATCAACGTTTCATTATCCTTTAGTCCTACACCTTCCAATGGACCATTTAACAGATCTATGCGACGATTTTCGCTGTCGTATATCCGTTGATAATCTATCACAATTTGAAAATTAGAGAGAATTTTATCCTGGAGCTGCTTGATTGTCGCCTAAAACAATGAATTGTATTTAATACAGAAATGGAAAACATACCTGAGCTGGGAAAACAAATTTAACGGAGTCGTGTGACTTATTTTCGTGATCACGCAAGTCAATCACAATAAACATTTCACCTAAATCAATTTAAACATGTATTTAAAGAAGGAGCACAGTGGTGTAGTGGTATGATGCGCTACTCTCCATACGACCGCGTCCCGCTAACCCGGGTACCACCCCCGCGACGTGCCTCCCGTCTCACCAGGGCGCCATCCCTTCGGGGTCGGGTTATATGGTAGTGGTCTAACCACGAAGGTATCGGGCCGGGTTCGGGTGGGATCTACCGGCCTTAAAATTTCCCAAAGTGTTCCTGGCACATCGTATAGAATTTGTTTACCGCGTTGTTCCAATTTTTCCATGAAATCTATGCTTTCTTTAAAATGCAAAAATTTCAGTAAAAATATGAACCTACTCTGCTTCTTATTTGTCGCCCTAATTGTAAGTTGAATGTATTACTGTAGCTTTTGAATTTTTCGTTCCGTAACAAGAGTTCCTATGGCTAGCCGGAGTTCGTGCGTCGTGGTTCTAGTGTAGCCGTAAATTTATCGAATTTTGAAATTTTATTTTTTTAAATAATAAGTTCGGCTGTTTACATTGTTGCCTTCGCAACTTTTCTTTACCTATTATGTGCTACCGATTGAAACCTGTGATTTTAATGTTCCAACACACCAGGAACCTTTGTGTTCGTTGTATAATACAGCTCGCAAACCACTAACACTGTTTTGTTAGGGAATTTGACATGTTCCGATATACTCGACTTCTTGTTGGGAATCCCTGGGATTTCTACAATCAACAGCACTCGTTCCAACTTTAGCAACACCCGCATTGGACTGATTACGTGTGAAAAAGTCAATTTTAGTGGTTTATGTTAATTGTTAATGATGCTTGGCACTGCTAAACTCGCGATTTATAAGCCCCTAGAAATTTTGCTGTCTGCTAGTCTTCATGTGTTGATATAACTTTGATTAAAATGATAACTGTAGCCAGTTTCATGCCCGTGTAGGAATTTGAATGTTAGGTGCAGAACCCGCATCGATACGCTATTCCTTGCCAATTTGAATACTGCGAGGTTGGAACAAGGTTTTTCTAGAGGTTTCCATTTTGTTGGAAGTTCCAACTCGGAACTGTTGTGCGAATCTGGTGTACGTGTCCGTGCTGTGCGTGTATGCACTTGTTGCGAAATGGGGCACAGAATGAATTCTGACAAACTGGAATTTTCGCTCTTGTCATGCGTTTTTGTGGTTTAACTTCCCTCCGGCCAGAGTATTGTTGACAGAAACGGGTTTCGCGGGTAACTAGTGGACTCTCAAGCCGCAGCGTTTTGGAGCTGTTCCTAGATTACCGATTTAGAATTTGCATATTTTTTTGTTCATTTTTACATGTGTTTGTATGTAAGTGAGGTACATTAAATCGGTGATTATAGTACGCTGTAGTGTGCAAATGATGACCAGATTTGCCATGGCGTTGCAAAATTTGGCAGATTGATTGTTTGAATCATTTTCACGTTTTCATTTGTATATCATCGTTTCAACCCCGCGGTAGGCACTTCTAGAAGTTGACTTGTTATGTTTTTGTTTTTAACCGGAACGAATCAAGAAAGTTGTTTTCGCCTTTTTTGCGTGTTTGTTTCACAGCGTTTTTGATGCTGCTCCTAGATAGTTGTTTCAAAATTTGCATATTGCTTGTTCAACGCGCAAATTCCTTTGTATTTGTGTGCAAACGAGGTATGAGATCACGAAATGCTGTGCGTCTTAAAGGTGCCAAGGTATAGCGTTCGGAGAACGATGAGTTTTTAGTGTGTAGGCAAGCTGTAGGCGAAATTCGTTGATCAAGCAGAATCAACTTTCAGAAGGCAACGGTATCAAAAAAACATGGCACCACAAAGAAATTCATCGCAAGCGGATTCCGCGGGCGCCGCGCCGCCCCGCCGCGTGACGCGATCCATGGCGCTGGCCGCCGGCGGTCTCTACAAATACAAGGCACCGTCTCCGCCATCCGGGAGTACAAAGTCATCCAAGAGCAGCGCACCTGCGAGGAAAGCAGCGAAGAAGCCCGCCGCTCAGAAGAAACGGTACTGTGGCAGAGGAATATTTTTTAAAAAAAAAACCTCAAAAATGCAGTGCCGCAAGGAATAAGAACCCTTGCGCAAAGGATAATCGAATTAGCGAGTATTGTTCTAGGGTTTTTTTTAGTTAGGCGGTTCTTATTCTTGGCGGCGCCAATCATGCAACTACTCCTATGGAGCCGGCGTCCACTTTTACCCCTCTTTTTGAACAACAATGTGGTATTTCGCTCCTCGTATTTGAACCTTTTTGTATGTTTTTTTCAACGTACTAACTTTGCCCCACCTCTGGGTCTGTCGGCTCCGACGGAAGCATAGATAGCTGTGTTCAAAAGGCGTGCCAGACAAGTTGACGACACATTGTGAGAACCGATCCTTTTTGATCTACCGTGGCATTCTCCTAGCTAACACAAAAAAACTGCAGTTGGAAGAACTAGTTTGAGACGTCATTTTGTCGTGCACGCCTTCCAAACTGGGTCTACGGGATAAGTGTGAGAGCGGTGAGGATGGACTGTGGAGAGTGGATGCCGGATGATTCTGTTTATTATTGATGGACTGATTTTCTCGCGTTATAGTAGTTTTTCTCTAGTATTCCTACTGCTAGACCATAACATGTTGCTTCTACCGGTCTACTGTACCTAATTTATCTACAACGGGATATTCGGGGTTTAGGGTTTTTAAGGGGTTTTCACGGGTTTGGCTCACGATAGCAATGGGATATGCATGTTTGCGACTGGCGGAAGTTACGCTGCTTCGATATAATGTGTGGGCCATTATAGAACGTGAAATATGAGTCAGCAGGCTATCCCCTTTCTCCTGTCTGACACCATTGATAACAACTAGGTGTGTGTGATTCACGATTTTTTTTATATTAGTGTCGTTGGGAAAAGAGATGGTATTCGCCAGACAGCACCCCCTTGGCTGTAGAGACAAATGGGAATATCCGATGCCTAAGATCTCTTAACCGGTAATGTTGCCTATGTAAAAAAGTACAAAGTTGGACACCCCGTTATGAAATTCGGTCTGTAGGTGCACCCCCCCCCCTCTCATTTCTTTTACCACTTCACCGCCGTTTCTGTTGCACCACTTGCGGGATTTTTTCTTTTCCATCATACCACCGTATCCAGGGAGCCGACTTCCATCGAGTGTACTTTTACCCCACCTTTTGTGCAGTTTCTGCATGTTTACGTGGTTTACCCCTCCTTCACATACGCAAAATAATACTACTTTACCCCTCCTATGGGAGAGTCGGCTCCGATGGAAGCATAGCTATGCTTTCCATTCCCACATTAGTTGGTGCTCATTATTTCTTTCATATTGTTCTAATTTGTATTTTTCTATACTATGATATTCCACATGTTGGGGAAGTTGAACTTCCGCCGGTTTAAGATTTGCACTTCCTTTTGTTTTAAAGAGCGAAGCTTTTGTTCTCATATGCAAATTTGTGGGGGGGGGTATCGTATTCAAAGTTGTTCTATCCATCGGCCACAGTAACATGCTGTGATTAATGTGCGTATTCGCGTAAATGATTCATATCACAGCCGGAGCCGCACCCATGTATTTCACAATCACTTTTTTCTCGCCTTGCGCAATATGTTGTTTGTTATCGGGTTTCCTGTATCTTTTGCGTTTCACGCCTATTTCATTACGAATTGGTAATGAGGTCGGCTTGGAGTTGGTCTTTTTTTGCTATCTCTTTTAACTTTTCGGTCTACCACACTGTGAGCGGTAAGCCCCAAGTATAAACCAAACCAGTCAGATTGTCCTTACTAAGCCGAAGCCTAAGTGAACTAAGCTGTGGCCTTTCTAAAATCTAAGCTTATGTTAGTTAGCTGAAAACTGTTTCGTCACCGCAGCTTGACTTCAGATGGTGTCTTTCTCCTGGTAACCACTCACAGTGTAATTGAGTCAACTTTTGTAATGTTGCCTCACAACACGGCTTTAGCGGAGCCGACGCCCCCTTTTGCCCCACCTTTTTTACCTTCTTTGCTCCTCCTTGGGAACAGTCGGTTCCGACGGAAGTGCATGTTGTTGCTCTGTTCACGCCCAATTCGTGTCATTTGTTAACGAAGTCGGTTTTTTTCCTTCGTCTATCGCCATCTATCTCTTGTGTCCTGTGACCTTTTGTAATGACAATGAGTCACTAGTCACAATGAGCCACTGACTAAATGAAATGTTTCTGTATAACCACGATCTACTGTTTTCCACGGTGGGCCAACCAAGCTACATCTAAGTCCCACCAGATACAACGGTGAACGCCATTGCGAAAATAGCCCATCATTTCTCACGGTAGATCACCGTGGGAAAAATGGTTTATCGTTGCTCCACAGGACATTTCATTTTGTATGTGATGCTCAGTGCCAGTGAGTCACTGGAAACAGAAGCTGAATACTGAAGTTTACATTTTTAGTTCTACAATTCTGTCTCGAAACTTGCATCAAGTTTTATGTGCTGCGAAAATGCAAATTGATTTTCTTTGCCGATTCACGTGGTATTTCGTGTTGCGCATTATTTGTAAGTGCATTTTCTATTGTCACGGACTTTTCTTGGCGTCTATCGTTGTCTGGTCCTCAAAGCTTCTACAGTTAGTTCATGCCATTATGTTTGTCTCAATCAAATATTTCTAATTTCTCGTATTCAAATTCAAATGTTTGTTTCGAGAAGTGTCATCATACCACTGCTTTAGCGGACTTTTACCCCACCTTTTGAGATGGGGTAAAGTGGTTCCTTACCTCTTTCATATTTGAACATTGTCTACATTTTCTTGTACTTTGCCCTCTCTTTCACAATCGCAACTGCCTATTTTACCCCTCCTTTGTAACTGTCGGCTCCGACGGAAACATTGATCTGATTGTGAGTGCCATCATTGCATCTCGGTCTCGGTCTCCTTTGAAGCGTGCTGGACTGTGAATCGTGACGTGAAAGCGTGAGCGAGTGATACAGTAATAATGTTTAAAACATATAATAATATTTACAAAGTAAATTTGCAATAAGTTGTGCCTTTAGGGCAGCTCCAGTGGCGAAGGGCAGACAGAAGAAGGCGGCACGCGGAAAGAACACCAAGAAGGTATCTATTTTTTGGACCCCCCCCCCCCAACTTTTTTGGATCCCTCAACTGGACTAGAGCCTCTATTTTACTAGTATACTGTATACTCCAAGTTACAATAGTCAGAACATACATTGAAAACTACGTTACTGTTGCTGATAACCCTGAGACGGCCCGTTTTGGGATACCTTGGCATTGGTAGCTGATAGCTGAGAGAAAGAGAGTGCGAGAGAACCAAAGAAAAAAAGATAAAGCTAAGGGTTAGCCTGTATCGGAGGGTTTCCTTCGTACCTCCGACCCCTCTAATGAGACTGGGACAAGAGGCCATTTTGAACAGTGGTGGTGAGGTGGGGACGCGTCGTGGGAATCCCAGCCGGGGTTAGCAGGACGCGTTCGCGTTGTGTTCATCATATTACACAACCTTGTGCAATTATGATGTATAAAACGAAAAGTTCTTTTGTTATGTATTTTAGTTTTGGTGTTTAAGAGTTCTTCCTGAATGATACGAGGTCTTGGTTCGGGGGAATTTTATTTTACTTTAACTTTAAAATTTTTTTTACTTTACCTTACATTTACTTTTCAAAAAGTAAAGGAATGTGTTCAGGCGTCGCACGATACGAGCTCGGACGACAGCGAAGACGAGATGTCAGCATCACTTGACATTCAAGTGAAGAAGGTTCGTGCTGAATTTATGCACAATGCATAATTTAAAAAAAATAATACGTTTATTTATGATATATTTATAGTATTTTTTTTAAAAATTTGTAACATATTTATTTTGAGTTGTATAATAATGATGTTCGTATTGTGACATTATGATACATATTACAAAAAGCAGTTAAAGAGAACGTTGTCATCCTCTCACTTTTAACCCTCTTATTGTGCACCAAAAGGGTGTTTCACCTCTCGTTTTTTTAAAATCATTTTCCGGCTCCTTCAAGAATAAGGACCGCCTGAATAAGAACCCTCGGACAAGATGATCAAATTAGCGAGAATTGTTCCGTTGTTCTTATTCAGGCGGCTCTTATAAAAATTATTTTCCACATTTTTACCTGCTTCAAAAACAATAAAAAATAAAATTATAGGCGGAGCTGTTCGCCGAGGGCGCGGATATGGTGGCGTTCGCGGTGACGACGGACCTGCGAGGTTCGATGCTCGACCGATTCAAGGACGTCATCGACAAGATCGACGCTAATGCATTTCAGGTGAGAGAGTGGGAATGGGTGATTCAGTATTCGGTATTGGGTGCTCGTGGATGTACGGCTTGGGTTTTGGGTTTCATAATACCAGTTAGGTATATGGTTTTGACGGAATGAAAACAACAATAGACTAGCCTCAAGGATTCAAAAACACAGTGGTGACGGGCACTAAACTGACTCCTTCTACTACTCAATTTTGAACTAACTTTATGATCTCACCACTATCTTTAGAACTACCGCAGTGTTTTTGAATCTCTTGTGAAATGGTTTCTTAACGGTTAAGGAAGACAATTTTGCCAACAATGATGATTTTGGCACTCACTTGTAAACATTAGAACTATGACAACGATGATTTTGAATTTCCCGCTTCCAGAGTGCGCTGGCGACCGCGCGCGCCTCCGGTCCGTCGCGTGTGCACAACGGCGAGGTGATCATCATGAACTTCTCGTCGATGCCGAATATGCCGTACAAATTCGCCGCCCTCGCCGTCCAGCCCGATCTGTTCCACATCAAGATGGCGTTCAGGTCTGCAGACAAGCTGTATACTGTACTTTAGCTCTTGCGTATACTTTACATTAGCTATGAGTATGTTGTAGTTTAGTTCTGTATCTTGGTAAAAGTATGGTCCTTCCTACTACCATACATCGACGTGTCGTTTCCATGTTCTGAGAAAACTGTGTGACACTCTGGCGTCCTGATGCTCTTACCCTAATGAGGGGTCGGTCAGCCATGTAGCTAACACCAACGAAAAGCCAATGTTCCCACAATCACCGAACGGTTTTTGGTTCTCGTAATAATAATAATTTATACGTTGTATGAAAAACACCGTAAAAAGAAGAATAATAATAGAAATATGTTTGTATGGCACAAGGGTAGAATTATATACAAGTAAAAGTTATTACTATGAATGTAAATTTTAATGTCTTAACCGGGGATACAATGTGCTTCTCAGTGACCGGTATGAGGTGGGGAATGGGACAGATTGGAAATGAGAGGTGAAAACCTTGGCTGCCCTCTGTGCGAACGAGTGTGCACACACATGTAAGCATATTTCCCGCCCCTCATCCTGAGATCGGTCGATCGTATTTTTGATATTATACAGGCCAGTGCATGTAGTGAGAGTGTGCGTGTTTTGGATGCATGCATATAGTAAAAATTCTGCTATTTTTCCGCAAACACTATTTTTTTCCAGACAAAAATCCAAGTTCCAGTTTTGTAGAAGCATATGACGTGTGATTTAAAAGAAAAAGTAAGAAATATCACTAGTATTAAGAAGTTAATAAGAATAATAACTGTATGTGAGAAATATTGTAGAAGTATCGTCGACCGTGCGGTGTTGTTCGGCTGTCACTCGTTGCGAATGCCTGGAATGGGCTGCGGGCTGCTCGGAATTGACCCGACCACCTCCGGCACGAAACTGGCCGAAGTCCTGACGGCCAGGACGGACTACGGAGATCTCAAGGTATGGCTCTAGGGTTATTGTATTATTTAAGTATTTTTTTCAAAATAAAATTATAATTACAATAATTGCAGTAATTGTAATATTATTTTAATTAGTATGAAGAGTATGAAAGTATGAAGAGATTTTTTTAAGAATGGAAAAGTTGTGTTATTTAGTATTAGCATGCGTAATTTATGATAGGGCTGTGCGATTTCTTTGTGTTTTATGCATAAAGGTTTCTCGATGACACATTTTTGTCATTATCTCGCAATATTGCTTGCGTTTGCTGGTGGTGTTACGAAAGGTAACGAAATGCACGCATTCGGGATGCGTTCGGTGAGGGATATAATTTTGATGTTTCATCTCGTTTAGTTATATGAGGTTTTTTTTGAATTCTGAACCTTTTCGGTTCCTTTCTGAATGTATAATATATTTGTGTTGCAGAAGCTGACGGTTGTCGATATCAAGGATAGCGTGGTGAGGGCATTCAAGGCGCTGATTCCTGCCATGAAAGGTATAATAATAATAATCAATAAAATGTAGCGAAAATAATAGAATTGTTTTGTATATGTAATAAATGGCGCATGGATGTAAGCAATATTTTATTACTGTGATAGAAAATTCCACAGTTTTAGCCCTAACACAAGCTTTAGTTTTTAATCGTTTGTGTTTTTCAGTGAGTAACGGGTACTTCGGAAACTGTTACTTTTCCGTGCCAGGCCTATTCATTCTTGAGTATGTTGGGGTTGTTACAGTAATATCCTTAATGTTTTTAAGTAGTTTTTAATGTCATTTTTAACAAAAAAAATGTTACAGGTATCGCGCCTGCGAAGCCGGCGGTAGTGGATCCATCGGAGGCCGAAGCCCGGAACCATGTGCACAGTGTGGATGAGGTAATTTTGAAATTAAAATATATAAATAAGTTTATTAGCATAAGTAGTAAAGTAATAAAAAATAGTATGTTAAGAAGTATAGCTACTTATCGTTAGTGAGATTAGTCGGTTTCGGTTTCCATGTCGCATCAAAAGTGTTGGACAACTCGCCCAACGAGTTTCGGTCCCTAGGTAATCCCCTCCTCCTAACACTAATTATACAAGATGATAAAGGATAATGGGAAGGGGAAGTAAAGAAATGGGTGAGTGCTAAGATTACTGTAATAATTCACATCTTCTTTGAACTGCTTTCGTTTTCTCTAATCTTTATTCCTGGTAAGCA
>JACMIJ010000060.1:0-38510 GCA_014805365.1 Koerneria luziae | reverse complement strand
TTTGGTGTTCATAAAGTTGTATATTCGCTAGAGTTGTGTTATCAGCACTGGGTAAACCATAGAGCCCATTACGACATATCATAACCTTTTGTAATTAGCCCGCCTAGTCCTTTCATTTGCCTGTGGGTCGGGTCGTCTACGGTAAACGTCTCCCCCATCCAATTTTGCTGGAATATTCTCGATCGCTTTTGCTGTGATAGTCACTGGTTCACTGATTCAATGTCTTTATTCTGATTAATCCCGAGCGTATGACGAATTCTTCAACACAGGTCCTGAATTGTCTTTTGTTGTTAATAAAGGGATACTGTACCGCGTTGCTCGTAGAAGTTGTTCGGATAATTGGATTCCTTGTTCGAGACGGTTCTGCAATGGAGAAGCTCAGACTTGGAATAGTCTTTAACCGGGTTATTAATGTTATGTTTCTCATTACAGATATATCATTTTCAAATATATCTTACCCGTCATGGCCTGCAGCGTTCTGCATGGAAACGGGAGCCGCAAAATTGTATCCGGGACCGTATCGGGCAGGAGACTTGGCAGATTCTGCAAGAAGGGGGCTGTATTTGGTAATTACGCAAACTCGAAACAGTTTTCCATAGATGGAACTACTTGAACCATGATAGCTGTGTCTTCTCTCTTACTGTTGCTCTTCTCGAATTGATCGGGGATCGCGATGAAATCGTCAATTCGCGAGGCGATCCGTTGTAATCTCAACTGATCCTCGACGGAAGGCCGACGACGGATCGGATTCTCCTCCTTCGGGTCGACCCTCGACACTCGACAACTCGGATATGTGTCTGACAGGAAGATCTCTGGAGGGTCAGTTAAAGGGAAAACACACCCATATCCACACCGGTTCCACCCTTGTTCGTCCTGAAAATGGTACGGTATTATTGAAGGAAAGGCTTGTCAGACAAAATGGCATCCAGAATGAAACAACCGATTTAATACAACTTGTTTCTATTTATTGTTAGACCACTTGTCTTTCATATGGAAGGGTTCTACTGTAAGCGTTTCGTATGTTGATCGTTCTTATCTGTTTGTATGAGGAACCGGGGCTTCTCATTTAAACGAGTTCTCATATTGGTGAACACATATTTAGTATAGTAATCTACAAAAAGGAACAATGACTTACTTGTTGTAAGAGCTCGATTTGGCGAATGGATTCGGCAGTTTCTGTAGTTCGTGTTGAAGCGACTCGAGTTCCGAGTAGAGCATGATCTACAGCGTGCGGTTGCGTTGCGTGTCTACCGTACCTCCGAAGCCTCCCGAATGGTGGGCGGAGCTTCATTGTTATCCGGCATCTCGACGTACGGACCGTCATTTTGTTGGTTGATGCCATAGGTGACCACGAGACGACCCACTTTGTCTTGTGAGACACTCACCTTCGTTGTTTGTGCCAACGCCGAACGGAGGGTGTCCTGAAGGGAACATTGGGATTACTGTAGATCATTCCTTCAATAGTAGATCAATTAGTATACCAGGAATTGGTGTAATTCGATGGCAGACATCTCTCGGATGGCGATCTGCGAGAGAATCTTCTCCAGGGGATACCCGGTGTGGTAGATCCACTTGATGGCTGTGTTCAATAGATTTGCCTGCAAATGTAACACATACATCGGACAGTTTTCTATGCAAAATATGAATGGTGTATTGATTACCTTAACAGGGAGGGGAACATCGATTGAGACGAGGGCGCCAACGGCCGCCGGCGACAAAAGGGCGACTTGTAGCGACGGACTACGAAGTGTATATTCCCATACAGATTGTACCGTTGATCCCGTCACCTGAATATAAGGCAAATGAAAAACTACTTTAGTATTGCACTTCATGTTGTGTTGTCAACTGCTCATACTATTGGTATGTATATCTGTCTGCGTTCTGTACGAATATCCGATTTTCTCTGTAGATTCGACTTTTAAAGAGCATTCATTTTTTTCCGTTTTTATGTCAAGTTCACGCGCTTGTGAAACGGTAGTGTTGATAATTAAAACGTGCATACGGCCGCAAGTTTGTGTATTAGGTAAGAAATATAACAATAAGATTTGGTCAAACAGCGACAGTCGGATATTTATACAGAACAGAGTATGCCAATATTATGTTATGCTATGTTTGATTCCTGAAGTTCTAAGCTTTTCCCTTTTACCGATACCTTAGAGTGTTGATTGAGGATGCAGTTCAATCCGATCTCGGGATATCCGTTGGACGACACAAACACCAATTCCTTCTCCAACTCGCGGTGGATCTCCTCAATCTCCAGATATGCTGCCACGGCCAAATCGTCTCCCAAGAAGCGGGGCGAGGACGTCGCCTTCAATGGGAATCGCCATCCACAGTCATTTCATCTCTTTGTTGGCTAACTTGCACGTGTATCTTGTTGTTGGTGCCCACCTGTCCGTAATACATCCAATCGATAACTGTTCTGAGACTTTCGAATCGAAATCCATTCATTGTCCATGAGAATGGTGGTAATTTGTTATTGTTTAGTATCTGTAAAGGAATGATTATTGGTGGATGATCTTTGATCTACCTTGTTCACCAATTGAGAATGGACAGCCAAGACGGCCGAATGAACATACTCCTTCTTACCGTCGACGACGATCTCCACATCACATAGGCTGAAAAGGAAATATGATTATTCTCTTGCAATGCTCGAAGAAACATGTCCATGCATGTGTAGAAAATAATAGTTGTTTGACGTTTTGCTTTATTCGAAGTTGTTATACTGTATTCTTGCAATACAACATTAGCCATATTGTATTGCTGTTTGTTGATCAATCAGCCTGATCTCCCCTAATCCCAACTGCCTGCTCTTCCCACCGGATATCTGTTCTTCCCTCATTTTCTTATCTAATTGTCATCTCATCTCACCACGTATTCGTGAACCAAAGTGTTCCGTATTTTACCGGAATAAGGAAGTGTGGCCTATTCATTACGGTAGATCTCCATTATACTAGACAAAGAGATTAAAAAGAACAAAAGTATATGCATTTCCGACCAGTGTAAATACAAAAGATTTGAAACTCTGTGGGTAGCGGTGTAGTACTTGTGATTTTGCGATTGACGCTGTCGTATGAAGAAATCGGCGATTTTCTGCCCAAAAATAGCGGCTCCTTGGCTTCGGATAGTAAAGGATTGATCTCTGAAATGTAACAGTCCAACACTAAACTAACCATCCAATTGAAAAGTTGTCAATCAACTTGTTCCATGGAACAAAAAAAAGGAAGAAAACAATTGGAAAGAAAATACCGAAAGAGCGCAGACGCAGCCATTCCAAAGCAAACTCAGAGTGAGAATGAGAATGATAACAAGAACACAAAAACACTCAATTACATTCTCTGCCATCAAATGCACATCTTATTTGCAAAGTACATGCAATCTCTTTCCTGAGTTATTGTTAGATGTTCTCTCTTTGTTGAACATTTTGGCTCGAAATAAGTACAGAATTCAGTTGATTCTACAGTACTCCACTTCATTGATGGTTTTCGTTCGATTCGCCCTCCTTTTAGTCCTTGGAATGGCTATGATCTGTTATTAGGGATGGCATGTTATGTTTGTCGATTACATGAACTGTCAGCTGCCTTCCCTTGTCTGTCCACTTGGCCGCCTTTTATCTCCCCATGTTCCTCTGGCGGCAGCTCTCTGTAATGGATCTGTTCACTTCCTTCGTTCCACAATCTCAGAGTCTTCTCTTACAATTAGCAGCAGACATGTTTGGACACTTTTACAGGTTACGACAATTCCTATGTGCATTCCATTGCAGACCGCAGCTTCGTCTGGAAGCATTGGAGCCTGTATCGTGCAGCCACACCATCTTCTCATCTCATAGCTGCCTCATGCATTTTGCTGGTTACTATAAATACTAACAATAAGAATATAGTTCATACTGCTTGTCGCTTTGGAAGATAATTGTTAACATGGAACTGTCCACTACTGATCATCAGTGATAATACTGACTGCCTCGTGTCAATTGTGAATCTTCCCAGGCAATTGGTGTTGGTTCAATTTGGCAGAGATGGTGCGATATGCGGTGGTGTCCCGATAATGGCACTTGTTATTGAATGGTTGCGCCACAGACTGTTCTGTCTCCAGTCGACCGATTATAATGGCTTAATTCCGGAGGACAAGAATCAATGACACCATTGCGCCATCACACCATTCATACTCATCCACAACACATCAACACTTCGAATGAGTACCCTGTGAGGGAGGATCAACTGTATCATCCAACCAACCAAACACCTATACTTATGAGAACACTTACGTGCAGAGATGATGGACAAAATACAAATGCTGGGACACGGATAGGATTTCCCTATGTTCTTCTGCAGAGGGAATTTGCTAATTATTCATACAATGATTTGCAGACAGCTCCTGATGTCGTCCGTACCTGTTTTGCCTGGGGCTCTGACAGGTGGCGTGCGTGTTCGACCGTATGGTGCCATCCCTTCCCTGGGTTCACACTCTTGCTCATATGCAATGAAATATTGTTCATCCTTACTGCATGCCAGACAGCATTATTTATTCGGTTGATTGGAAGACGACAACGGAGACGAGGGGAGGAAGGTATGGCGGGGAATACGTTGAGGATAGAATCACGTATAAGTAACACTTGGCTGTGAAAGTTAGAGATGGTCAATATCTGGTTACGAGCACCCACAATCAGGACAAAGCGAAACAATTGCAATATGGCCTGCAGAGATATAATTCAGACTATGGCTACCAAGAAGGTAAGAGCAATTAGTGCTAGAGATGTAATTGAAGAGTGTTGTGGTGGCTGATACCCTCGACCCCTCTTCGCAATCTGTGACTTCCCTTTATGATTCCATTTCTCGCCAGGAACACAATTCACTTACGGAAATCCGAGCCATGTGCATTTACCCGCACCTGACGGCCTCCTCTACCGTATGCCCCTCCTTTCCTTTTCTACAGTACCCGCGCATCCTAATAACAGACCCCCTTTTCCCAAATACAGTACATTACAATAAAAAACATGCAACAAGAGGTATACAAGGGAGAAGCACATTTAATGCAGGCTAGAGCGACGAGAGAGCATGCGAAAGACGGAGGGTATAGGGATAGGTGAAGCTCCGCCCATCGAGAGAGGCTACTACTGTAGAATGGGAAGGGGCTGGACTTGTTCTGTATATCCTTGGCTGATCCACACGGCAGTTTGCCCTTCTCCATTTTCTTATTATGAGTACAGTATCTGCTTGTATAGTAATATATGAAGTGTGCTTGTGAATGGGAATATGTTTGACGGCGACATGTTGGAATCTAATTGGGATAGCGTGCCGTTGGCATGCTCTCTTTATGAGAAATGAACTGCATCTGATGAATTTTGAATGTGGAAGGAGGAGAGGAATGGAGGTGCGGAAGATGGTCACAGACACATTCAGAAGGGAGACATGGAGGGACGAGTGAGGAGTTCCTTCCTCATCGACGCCCTCATCAACGACGAACAGCCTCTTCCACTTGTTAAACGGTCAGTTCATACGTTCTTTGCTGTTAAGGAAGTGTCTTCCTTGCTTTTCCTTTCTGAGGTCGAGTTTTATCGAATGTACGAAAATATAGCCATTGGCTCTTCTCACACCTCGGTTGCCATCCTCGCGCCTTTCCTTTGCATCTCCCAGACTTCCTTCCCAACCAAAGCTCGCCCACTGTTTCTAACAATAAGAATTGGTCGAACACATTTTTACTTGCCACTATGAATACATCAATAATTGTACTGGTTCTGGCAATATTGTCATACTAGTGGTAAGGCGTTGATTCCTATATGTCCCAGTTCAATAGTATGTGTATAGTGTATATGTATGATAGTTGTAATTCTGTTCGACCCGTTCTCTGCTGCTCGTAGCAGTTCGTGCACCTCCATTGGCTATTCGTCACTTGCCGTTTGTTTCTTTTCCTGATGGGAGGCGTCTCCTTCCATCGGTTATTCTTCTTTCGAAAGGTGCATAATATGAATGGCAAATGTGTTTCTCACTGATATTCACACTCCTCGACACTGTCATTTTGTCCATTTCGGATTCTGAAGAGGAGAAGGAGGAACACCACTTCAGAACAGAAACATGCTGACTCACTCTTGTAAAACAACAAGCTTCTGGGTAGCTAAACTTCATTTGTTCTAAATAATAGTTCCCGGTTAATCATAAGTGTCACACTACGTTTAAGAGCGAACTGAATATGACAGAGAATTCTTGCAGACTCTGCAATTGCCTAAGAAGGAATAGCTAAAACATTTCTTCTTACAATTAGTCGCCCTTCTTGGCCAAAGTTTTGTTCAACAAGTTAGTGCTGTTAAGGTTACTATTATGATATCAATAAACAACTATATTTCTCGTTGAACACAATTGTTCTATTCTTACTGTTAGCTTCCTTATGCGTACATGTCTTCCTTAGCAGTTTTTTCTTGCTTTCTACAGTAGACAGACGCTCGAAAATGGCACAAATATTTTGACACTTTCCTGTCCCTTTGAAGGAGCTTAATTATTAAGTGACAATTCTCTGTTGAATGGAGAAAGGGAGGCTGGACACAATTTCGTGTGAATACCAGTTACGAGTATATTGTGTCTGTGAGGCCGAGAAGGAGCAAAGAGTCAAGTGACATATTCAGCGGCATACACAGTAGTATTCTGCACAAGCAAGCATGTTTCAATTATTTGAAACTCACTACAAACAATACGATGAATCAAGCTGGGTATCTTGCAGGATGAAGCCAGAAGAGCCATCGGGATCATCTCCTCGGAGTGTTGAAGAAGTGGGAGACGAAGAGGAGGAAGAAGAGGAGGAGGAGGAACACAATGAAGACAGTATGTTGTATCCCTGATCACTCATTCCCATACAGAAACGCCCTCATCCAATCGACTCCATCGATTTATATCAAATATTATCGATCGATCCAATATAGAAGAAAAGGATACTAAAGAAGTCATAGAACCGACTGCTGTGGTAGGATATTTCTCTTACAATTAGTATGCGTGTTTATATGCTGAAATAGATATATGTTTCTCTTACTATTAGAACAGTCTTGCTCACTCTCTCAATAGAACAGTGTCTTTCTCACTCATTCTACAGTATGGATTTCAGTTGTCGCCCCTGCGTCCCCCGCTTTTCCATCCCCCGTTCTCCGATTATTTCTCCAAATTGCATCTGATGCAACATGCGATACACTGGAACAACATGTTGTCGCTACAGAATCGCCTTCTTCCCACTCGAATTGTCCCTCCGAAGGGTAAGTGCTCCATCGCACTTCACATGTGCAGTTGTACCGCGCGTTCCGCAGCCGGCGTGTCGTGTCAGAGGAGAATCGACGTCGAAGGGAAACGCGAAGAAGTATCGGTGCGATATCTGCGAGAAGACATTCAGTCGAAGCAACACGCTCATCACACACAAGGCAAGGATTCTCCTGACATACAAATAGACAATTCTATTACGTATGCTATTATACAACTGCCCTTACTTTGGTTCTCCATGTTATTGTCTGTGTTGAACCTTCTGTTTCAATATTCCATGGAAGGATTACAAGTGTGGCTGGGATAGAGATGACATGTCGGCTAAGATAATAGTGGGTGTGAGTTGGTAGTCCGGGTGGTTCTGACTGAGTGTGAATATTCGCACCACCCGACAGTCGCTCCATTCACTGAATATCCATTATTCATTCGACGCATCCGTTGTCAGGATCGGCTAAATGGCATTGCACGGCATTGGTGAGAATAGTCCAATACTCACCACGCTGCTCCCTTTAAGGGAAACCAAAGAGTCAAGGAAAGACATGGCTAACATTCCAAGTGTTGAGGAACAGTGTAGGTAATGTATGACCATCTCATTGAACACTATCTAGCAATGTCCCATTGAAGTATCCTGAATGGAATAAGCTTATGGTGCAATGAAATGGCAGAAGATGCACAGGTGGCAAGTGGCTTCTCGTGCACATGGCGGATAATCATGATGAGCAACCATACGAAGGAGAGGGCACTTATGAATGAATACGTTAGCCCGCAATTGCATCCACAGATCCGGCTGGCAAATGACTGCATCTTCCGTTTCTTACAATTAGCCACTTCTCTCTGCAATGACAATGAACTGATCATGTCATCGACATTGACAGCAGAAGCTGAGTCGATGTTGATAGCGGATCGATTGAGATCTGCGAAGGATCTCGCTGGAACAATAGCGTCCTGTTATATTATTCGCCGCATGGCATGTGCCCTCTTTTGTTGTCGAATCGACGAATGAACCGAAGGCATGAAAGTGATATCAAAGGGGAATCGGGGCGGGAAGCCAAGCGGAAGAAGCAGAGGACGACACTCGATCAGTGGAGGGGTGGGGGAGAAAGGTACAACAATGAGAACACACTGCCAGAGTAGGAATGTGCCAGATATGAACTAATGGACAAAACCATTCATCTTCAATCTCTTTCAGAGAATCCACACCGGTGAGAAGCCATTCAAATGCGATAACTGTGGACGCGCCTTCCGCCAACCGGGAAACCTCACGCGGCACAGACTCACTCATACTACGGTAGGCCAGCAAGTACCGTAAGGCATTCAGTTTTCACATGTACACGAGTTGTTCGATGAGAACCTGGCCATGAGTGTTTTGCAGGTGAAACCGTACGTGTGCACCCACTGCGAGAAGGCGTTCAATCGAGCTTCGAATCTACACACCCATATGAGAACTCATATCCCAACATGACCACTTTGTATTATAAAACATATTGAGCAAGCCTCATTTGCTGCCCACATGCAATCCACGCATTCTTCCCTCTTCACAACAGTAGTATGACCATTTCATAACCGCTTCCTCTCCAATTTAGTTACGATGATCGGAATCAGAACAAAAGCTTTGCCGCCAGAAAGTGTTGCTTTCGAAGACTGGGTTCGCAGTTCCTGGTCCTCACAACGTTGGATACGCTTTGCAAGACGTGCATAGTCACTTCTCCCAATTTAATGAGCAATAAGACATTACTAATTGCGTCCCACCATGTTGGTCAGCCAACGTCATTTTCCCATTCAATGCATACAACGTTGGAATCACTCGAGTATCTTTATGTACAACTTAGTTTGAGTGAGTTCAAGGAGGTCAGTATGGGAATGGAAATAACCAATAATACAACACGACATATATGCCAGGCATGGGATGGAAACCCGGATAACAGAGCACGAGAGAGATATCATACATACACGTAGTATGTTCAGAAGATCAACGAAGATATCGATTGAAGTGAGTACAAGAAAAGGGGGCGGAGCCAGAGTGAGTGATGTATAGAGTAGAGACCGAACCAGAACAATTGAGAGAATAAGATATTCCACGAGTTGACCTGTACGATACGCCCGTTTCCGCCCGGGAATTCGCCCGTCTTGTAGAAATGATCCAGTAACTCGTCCTTCTTCTGGTAGCGAGTGTATAACCATTCCTGAAAGCACATATCAGTATCAGAAAGCCCCCGGGCAAGTGGATCTTCGAACAAGAGATTCTGAAAGAACTCCCGGAGTCACTTGTGAGGAATACATGGTTCGTATTTCAACAAGAGGGCATACCGAAGCAGAAAGAATTATAAACGAAACGAACTCTACTGATAATACTGATAAATTGTATTGTATTGTATTGAACTCTTTTCTGTGTCTGAAAAGAGTTTGTTTCGTGATAACACAGTTGGAGGAAAGAAGCCCTGTGCATTCACCCTTACGAATTTCGCCACTTTGTAAGCATTTTTCAACTTCAGACTTCTAACAAGCACCTAAGCAATGGGCTTTCTATTTCTAGGACTATTGCCTTATTTTTACTTGGGCCTCCTGAATTGAAGCATAGGATTAGAACATTTTCTTAGCAGGTTACCCTACAACATGGACAATAGTGAAGTCGTATCTGGTAGTTAGCTATATTCCAGATGTTTATCAACATGATCAGCAATCATCTTTAATAATCTACAATGCAATGTTTTGGTTGATTTTTGTCTACAAAATACTCATTCTGGAGGTTTGCTGTGTGTGGAACTGCTCATCGGCGGTTCCCATTCGTGCAGTTCGCATTTGTGTGTTCCATTCAATCAATGCCAAACCATTCCTTTTCCCCAACAACGTAAGGTTGAGACGAGACAGTATTCAGTGTCAGAGTACCGTACCTTGAGTTTCTCCTCATCAGCCCATGCTGGATCGACTTTGTGGAGGGAGTAATGGATCGCGATTCGACTCTCCCCGAGGGGCCACTCCCCCATGAGGGCGGCGCCCACATCCGCCACTTGTCCCTTCGGATAACCGAGAGTCGCGTCGATGACATATTCCAGAGGAGCAGATGATCCGCAACGGGCTCGCGAGGGATCCGAGGGCGAGGGAGCCGCCACCTCCATGACTGCGTGGGCAGCGCCTGAATGAGACACAGTAATAGTCGAAAGAGGAAGGAACAACGGAGTCATGATCAAGTTGGTTGATGAGAAAAGACTCAACCGTGAATCCGTCTGCCAAGGGTATAGAGGAGCCAACTGGTACGACTGTCCCAAGCATACTACCGCAATTATCAATTTGCTGGAATAAAATTGTTGCAGCTTACAATAAGATTTGTCATTAAAAAGGAGTAAACTCTCTTGAAAAGAACTATTTACCCGTAGACCATAGCTTGCCCTAATTGTACATGTGATTGGCACCTCTGTAGTTTCTTATGTGACATAAATAATAGTGGGACGTTTTATGAAGCTCTAAAGCCATAATCATCAAACAATTCACAACTATGCCTTATTTGTTCATGTTGTACAGAAGGCATAAGGCTATGCGGAGACAGCGTCGTTCCTTCTTAACACATGAACATACCGGTCCTGGGGTAGATGCAGTGTCTGAGTGGGGGGAGATTGTTCTTCTCAGCGAATTTGATTCCCGAATCCTGTACGAGATAGAGACGAGATCCCTCCGGATACATCACGATCCATCGATAATCCCAACTCCAGAATCTCGTCTTCAGATGTTCCTTGAATGTCTCCAATAGACGAGCTCGCTTCGTCGGTCCTCCATTCACGAAGAAGTTGCCTGAGAGGAGTACGGTAATCAGAGGACAGAATGTCTCTCAATCGGGGTTCTAATCAACCAATAACATATTCAAACATACTTTTGCACAAAACATTACTCATCTTATTGTTGGTGAGGTCAATGTCCTAATGTCCTGACAACGAGCAATTCTCTTTTTTTACGGCAATAAAGTATTGAAACGAGCAATTACATGGGAGGAGACAACCTTAAGTGCAGCTAAGTAATTCCTCAATATATAGAACAATTTGAGAACCAGAAGAGCTAAAGATCTAAAAGTTTTTGGAGTACTAACACATGCCAAAGGTTTATAAAATCTTTGGTAACTGTTCGCCTCAAAAAACACTCAATTGTTAACTACATCACATAAGAAATATAATATTCTAATTTTAAAAGAGTTTATTTGGTAGAAGCGTTTTTTATGGAATCATTTCTTATGCCTAACTTGTTTGGCACTTCTTGCTAGAGACAGTGGTGGAGGAACCTAACAATATGTCAAAGTCCACAAGATAGCAAGTACTGGAGTAACAATTCTTCGAAGAACAAAAATTCAAATATTTTACATAACACATTCCGCCTGATCACTGATACTGATATGCAAACACATAAACGAAAGAAAAAAATGCATTGAAAGCGAAAATAACGGTAAGAAAAGGGGAAAAATCACCTTTTTCGTTGGCAATGGGGAGAGCCCAAACCTTATACGCTGCTCAAACGTTAACTCAGCAGCAAAGAAATATACGTATGAGTTACATACATTGTCTATCATTCAAAAATTTCATTGGACTTCAGTTTTTGAACTGTATAGTTAGTTGTGCCCTTGCTAAAGCCAAGCACATAACGGCATGCAGCCTATCAACGTTTTTCCAAGGTACCCGTGGGTATTATCATATCAATTCGCCATATACAGAAAACACGATAGAAGAACACCTCAAATATGTATGAATACTACATACGAGGAAACCTGACATACCGTGCGACATCCACATGGCCCCGAGTGGGGTGTACTTCCATATGTTGTAGATCACCCACATCCATCTCGAAGGAACACTTCCCCGATCATGTAGACAGTTCATCAACACGAAATGATCTACCAACCCGAGATGGTTGGCGAGGAAAAGGGAGCGGCGCTCCTCGGCACACGAGATGTCGTCCCCGTACTCCACCACCTGCAACTATATGCTATCATATTCATGCGGAAGAATTATCGTAATCAAAATATCATACTTTTAGGAATGATCATTATTCATATTCAATCTAGGGAGATAATTTGTTGCTGTGACAATTGTATTGAGAACTGTCACCATTCCAGAGACAAAGAAGCAACCATAGTATTAGAAGTCTCAGAAAACCGAAAACGCAGCGATATCACAGAGATATATACACATGTTTGCGATATCGCGTCAACTTCGGTTTCCTATGAATATAAAAGTGTTTGTGTTGTGAGAAGAAGCAGAGACTTGGAGACCGGAGTAGGCGGAGGCGGCCACCCAGTGATCGTTCACGAATCGACACAATCTATTCTCTATTCGAAGGAACAGCGGCATACTGAAATAACCAATATCAACATAATACACAACTTCTTTTGAAATGCCTGAGATTCTTACTTTATCAGAAACAACAGTTGCCTTTTAAGCAGTGTAGCGATTCTGCCCGCGGTTGAAATTAGATAATCCTAATACAATGGAAATTTTTTTAACAATAAATGTTTCAAATGTTTCTGTCTCACATATATATTATATTGTATATGAGTTCCGCATCGTTCACTGTCAGCTTCTGTGACTATGTGTTTACTTGTGCTCAACACGAAATCGGTGTCAATCTGACATGTTTGTGGTGTCTGATGGCCCACCTGATAAATGCTATCGGAGAGAAGAGAATCACTGTCGTCACACAGGCGATGGGTACGATAAAGGCCGTCATAAACAGGAAATACGTCGCCCCTGAAGAGTCATTATCACATGGAAGAATGTCAGCCGATCACCCGAAGAACGAATCCATCGATACAGGCTTAGAATAAAAATGTCTTTTCAGGAGAACATCCCCCTTGATTTCAAAGGTAAAATGCGAACTTCCTTACAAAAAACCTCTTCGGCAGTAACACACCCCCTTTATTCTTTTGACTTTTCCGCTCTGCCCTTTTATTCTATGGGTTGAGTTCAAGACTGCCGTTGCTCTCAAATGAATCCCCTGGACAAAAACAATCTGCAACCAGTCAGATGCACGTCATGCAACCCATCCGAGCACTTATCAGCACAGTTTATGGCCAAGTTAAAAAGAAGGAATACAAAACACTGTGCTTCATGCTACTAACACTGACGAAAATAAGTAGCTCCTATTCGGGTAAAGGCTGTCCCTCCCCATCTCCACAATTATTTTACTATCACAAACTTCTTCCCGTATATGACTGTCTTGAATGGGGCATAATCACATATGTTTGGCGCTTGTCCACTATTCCGGCAATCGTTTGTAGCCTCTTCGGTAAACGATAGGAGGGCAACTATACTCTATGCGCATTCTTCGTTTCCAACTACAATGTGTATCTCTAGAATTGTATCAGTCTTAGCTTGAACGCATTGATTTCCAATCCTGCTCAAAGACGAAAATGAGATATAATATGTATAGTGGAAAATGTTTTGTGCTGACCCCATCACTTCCTCCTCACAGGATCTAACACTTTGCAGCCGATCCCTCAGGCGAAATACATGTTCGTCTCAAAACTGATTCATCAATAACGACAATGTATCATACGGATGATTCACAAACACACGTGGAGAAACCGACTGCTTATTTCATTAACTTCAATTGGAGAAACATAATACAGAAAGTAAAGGTGATTCAATATTTCACAACTCTCTATGTTCAGTTTCTAAAATAGTCAAAACAATTTCACTATCCCAGCACATTGGATTCTATCACTTCCTCCAGTATAATTACGATCCTCGAATCTTCTCGAAGTGCCTACGAAGAATATAATATAAAGGGTTGGATTTCAGTCTATTCACTTGGAGCCCTTCTTCCCACTTATTGCATCTCATCTCATATGGGATCTACCGCATACGAATCACACACGTTCGCATAGCTCTTCGTGCAAAACAACATTCTACATTCCCACTATTTTTATTATGCATTATCCCCCCTTGAGATAAAACCGATAGAATAACATGTTGATACCTTGTTAAATAAACCTAGTGTAACTATAATATTTCCAGAACTCCATACTCAATCGAAAATATAGCCCTCTCTACTAGAAATACAGATACTGAACATGTTTAGATCCGCTTATTGTTCACGACTTTTCTGAACACTGACAGAGCTTTTCCCAATGGATATGATAGATCTAATATAATAATTAGAAAACATTCCATAATCGTATTGCTCGACCAAACCACAAACTACAATTATCATATGGAGAATAGTAATCAGTTGAAGATAAAGTAGTGGTAAACAACAGACCACAGAAGGCCATCATCTTCCGGACATCGAGGGGGGAACTCGCCGTCTCGTCGTTCGTCGAAGAGTGCACTCCCATCTTCTCGCGCCCCCCACGAGACTGTGGACTGTCCAGTAACGACGGCCCATCCAGCATCTGAACACAACACATAGCAAGCGGAGTTACGCCGCGGAATGACGCTGCGGAACGCAGAAGCGCAGACGTCAGAAGCAGACATTCGAAAAAGGATCACCATGTCGTTAGCTTATCGGAAAACACGGAAGGAAACACACTTAAGATGCGCCATTCCCTCACCTTTCTCTTTCGCACAAACATTTCATTGGACAAAGAAAAGTTCTCTTTCAAAGAAAAATGCCAGTAACTAATGGCATCTTACTCACTACAAGAGAGCGTCTGAAAGAGGAGTGACACGGCTTTCCAAAGGATTTGAATATGACCAAGAGAGCGGGCAAAGAGGGGGAAACCTCACTTCCCACAATACCATTTCCCAATAAACGACCGCCTGAAAATGATATGCTTATTATTTAAGACCAAGAAACTGGTATGATATTTTTTGTTTCGTACTATCTTTTGCGCGAAGTGAGGATTGTGGGAACTAACTATTGCGGGGAATGGTGTTGTGGGAAGTGGTGACCGTCCGGCAAAGAGAGACAGAACGGTGTAACCCAACAGACAAGTGAAAAAAAGCCCGCGGCAAGCAGAAAATGCACGCGCAACGCACGCGCAACCTTGGCCCATCAACACAGAAAAAAACCACATCCCGGACACCCCCCCCCCCTGGTTACCCACAACAATAAACATGCACCCGTTCCCTCGCTGTCAATTGCCCTGCATTTTGTGTCCTTACAAATTGCACGAATATAAACATTCCAATAAGTAAAGCGTTCGTCAAGATGATAAGGTGACAATGACAATACTTGTCAAGAGGAGAAATAACTAATAATGGACGAAAAGTTGCAAATGTTGCACAACAAGAAAACTGTACAGAACATCACTACACCAAGAACTGATAAGAGAAGGTAGAGCATAGCCACATGTTGAGTCGCATTCTGACGAAGCAATTATACAGAAAGCATACACTACTTGATGCGACATGCTCATGCTAGCAACGCTTTGGATATAGAAGAATCTTATGCAAAGGTCTCCATACCACATGTTTCAGCACAATGCCTACGGGCAGAACGGGAGAAGGGGATTGGCGGCCTATCACAACAAAACTCCGAAACCGCAAAGGAAAGAGTCGTGACCTTGGCGAATAAAGAATAACTTGTACGAGTAGACGGTGCACGTGGAATCAGAGGAATAAGAGGCCGGAAACCGAGAAGACACGAATGAAAGTGATGACACACCGAACTCATTCTGACACAACCAAACACATTTGCAGAAGAAAGAGATATGCAGCACGGAATGCGTAGGTTCCTCATGCAGTGGTTAGTTCGTTCACAAAACAAAAGACAGCCTTCCATTCAACTCAAAATACAAATACGAGTGCAAATTACACTGCAAAAATAAAAGGAAGGCGCACAATACGAAGAGTAACCATTGTGTAGGAGGCTTCGTTCCATTGGCTACACTAGAGGACCGGACTGTACTCTCTCCCGTGGCGTGATTCAAAACACCCCACATAACACCACCACCTCCAAACCGTCCATCCTCCTCCATCTTGACACATCGCACCGCCGTCGCCCCAGGAAACACACCCAACATGATACCATTCTGCGCCTGACTCATCTCCACGTTTCAGAAACCATTGACAAGAAAAAGAAACCAGCAAAAGAAAGGAAAAGGTGACGAAGCAAGACATCATGTGCAATTACACAGGAGACGAGCAAAACGGATCACGCCTACTCGGCAACTGACAACCACAACACAATCACCAACAATCATACTATCATTATACTCAACCAGATATCCCCCCAAGGTAATACAAAGTACCACCATCGCCGCTTCTTCGCCCAGCTGGAGCTAACCGACCAGACGACAAAGAAGCCGAGTAGAGACGCAGAGGAGACATCGAAATAGTATTGCCATTCGAGAGAGCTAAAGGGGCAGATCAAGGAGAGAAAGGCAAGATGGATGAGAGTGGCGAGACAACCAGACGAAAAGCAGACTCATCCGTAGTCCTCGGCCATAACAGCAACTCAAATTATCAATATGATCAAAGACCTTATCATGATCGAGTATGAGAATGAGATGTACTTATTCACATGCACAACACGTTCATTTCCCCTTCTCAATTATGTTTCCTTTCTCTTTCTCTCTCTCTCACATACAAAGATGGCAACAGCCCATGTACACCTCCTCAAAATAAACAACTGAGGGTCCGAGAAAAGTGTCCAAGGAAGAGAGGAAGGGAACAGAGGATAAAGGAGAAGTGCATGTCCTATCTGCATTCACTCAACAATGCTTCGGTCGTGTGAACTACCACGTAACACCAACATTGTATGTACTTACAATCATAGCATAACTAATTGTAAGTACTGTGTCAAAGAAATGCAAACCAGAAGAATGACACCATTTACTGAACCTCTGACACCCTGTGTGACATTTCATGACTTATGCGTAGAATTATATTACAATTTGTAAGATTGGAAACGTCTTACGAAATTTTGACAGTTAATGTTTTTTGCAACTTCAATGCTATTCCACGCACAAAAAATCAAAGAAAAGAGAGAAAGGGGTAGAATATTCAATGGTTATTAAATGCCAAAATCTGTACGTCTATTGTGAGCAAGTTCTATAAAAAATTCCCGCCTGTTACTTGTATAAGCTCGTTGTAAACTTTTTGTAGAAGGAAAAGTAGCAGAAAGTAACTTTGAGAATTTATGTCTAAACATGGCAAACTTTTTTTTAAAAAATTCTAATTGTCTCCTCGGCCATAAATGCATTCTAGTAAATTTTAAGCAAACGGATTTTGTACATGTTATAAAAAGCAGTCATCGAACAATCCTTCACCACAAACACGCACGTCAAAACCAACGACAGACTCATTTGCATATGGCGCATAAGAGGATCTTATTGTCGTTCTACAAGTATCATATATGCCATAGGACAACTCTCTACGCCGAGCGGTGTTCTTGTTACAACTACGGTATTACCTCAAACCTTAACGATCAGAAATGCAATGGCTGCTCTCAACTCACCCGTACTACAGACAACCAACATTGGATGATGTCCGCCCACCACTTTTTGTGTCTCTTCCCTTGTGTTATTGTTAGCAAGAGAATACATGTTAGTAGATGGCCAGAATATACTCGAACATTCAAACAGCATGCATTTCACACAACATGCATACTGATACATTCTGTGGATCCAACCACAATGGAATCCTTCACCATTCAACAATCATTCATTTATCAGAAAGATCATCATCTGAATATATGGTTATCATCTCAAACGAGCACAAAGATATGGAATAGAGATTCATCCATTGTAATACATTATAAAACAACATATAAACATAACAGCAAAACAAGAAAGATCTATAACTATGTGCATACAATAAAAGCTACCGATTATAGAGGAAAGGTAAGAACCTAGAAAGATCTTAAGAGATCATACGCCGACAAGAACACTTCCCAGTCAACAAGGAAAGGGCAGAAATGGTATGCTATCACTGGAACCTCCAACTATAACATATAGCGATACCCGGTGGTCAACTCGATATACTTGCCGATGTACGAAAAGAGCAAAGATCAAAGATCAAAGATGATAATACTCTGTGTGCTGATTGGATGAGATCTGCTCAATGACACGCGTCTGTTGTGAAGGAATCCCGCGAATCCTCGTGAGGGTTGAGGATATTCAGAATGGCGAACAGCCAATGACCGAACCCCGCTCCGCCTATCACTGCTATCGCTGAAATACAACGCATATTTGAGATTACGACCTGACTACAGTAATGTAGAAGATGTTGTAATGATTATACAATATCAACGAATAGTCCACAGTATTCGCTGCTTATTTTTCGCTCTTCATAAACGATATATCTCTATGTCTGTGATGGAAATGCATAAACACTCTGTATACACAAAGTTTTTCATACAAACACGTAGAATCTAGTTGTGAATTCGCTCTTGAACCCTGTGCATATAAATTACCACAAATTAACTAAAGTACAAAAAATAATGTAATAACTAGATAAATAATAAACCAAAGAAATAGAGCTAACTCAGCCAAGTGTTGTATGTCATGACGATGAGCATGAGCCAGTATGCGAGGACGAGTTGGAAGGAATACAAGAGGGCCTCCACCAGACGGAACACGCACAACACATCTCCACTACGGGATCTGAACATTACATGTGTAATCATAGACCAAATAAACAATAGAATATAACAAAACATAAGGAGTGTAACAAATAAGGATGATGACCTGGTCGGTGAGGAGGAGCATGGAGGAGTCTCTGACAGCACGAAGTCGCCATTATCCGATGGGTTATTCTTGTGCAGTAGGGCCTGAATAGGGTCATTACATTGGTTGTAGAGTCACAACATCTTCCAAATTAACTTGAAAAAAAACAAGGATAAACACCCAGGGTTAACCTAAACTGTATAGGAAACACCACAAATTTATGCAAGAGAAAAAAATACAACGGCGAAAGTCACATTAGAGAACACGACAAAGTCAACTAGACAATATGACATATTGATGTTTGAACGTACATGACTGTTTCCCTGATCCATTCCATTTCCCTTCTGATTCTTCTTCTTCTGACATCTATCGCGACTCAATTGGAGGTACACCCGGAACCATTTGACGCCCTCGTACAGTGCACCCATGACGAAGATTCCCAGACACGATAATAATAGACCTCAAATACTCACATTAATCTTTTTTCCAATTCTACAATATACACCTTGCAAAGCAAAACATTCAGAAAAGCTATTACGTCTCAAACTAATCATAACAATTAATCCATAAGCAATCGTAGAAACTATTCGCAACTGAAGACGTACCAAAACAGGAGTCGATTCTCCAGAAATCGAAGAGAATGACCTCTTCGCATCCTCCGTGGAACCACATCTTCATCATGTGTCCCTCGTGTCCTCCATGAGCACCGTGGGAACCATGGCCACTGTGACCTGTCAATGCAATTCATCATACAAGGGATTGATACTATGTCTGTGTCACAGGAATCGTGGAAGATTTGAAGTCGTTGTTACCTGATTCTTACCACTAACCATATTTTTTGAAAAAATAAAATTTTTATACCAATTTTTCATGTTTCATGATTGCTGGCGCTTGTTTTCAAAAATCTGTCGGTTCCTTAATAAGAGACGATATTTTAATATAATGGCTGGATTCGTAACTGCTGGTAACGAATTGACAATGAAAAGATGAATAGGATGGACGAGAAGAAGCCGATCCTTGACATACCGGCATGTGCGTGATGATCGTGTGCATTGGCGGATCCGCCAGGAGGGGAGAGATTGTCGAGAGCATCGAAGAACGAACTGATGTTCGAGGCGATGGACGAGTGATGCGCCGCACTCCCCTGCAATTCCATCTCTCTCTTACCAATTCAAGAGTCTAACATAAAAATTCACTGGGCTTTTAAAATAATGAAAAAAATCTTATACTTTACACTTATAATATTAAGACTTTCTACAATAAGTCTATCAAAAATGCAAAAACCTAGTTTGGGAAAAATAGGAAGCTGTGAAAGTACCTACCGTGAGATTTTCAGACAACGATGCAGCAGCCATTCCGACGCTCTCCTGAAAAACCACTTTATTAGCATGGATGTTATATTATCACAGTTAGTAAATTACACGCGCACCGGATACACGAATATCACAGAAAATGAAGAAACGGAATAAACTACCACACGAATAATATGAGCGAACGTGGTGATATTGCACGTAACAACAAATATATTTGTGGATCTGCACGTACTCGAATGATTCCACATATGAGATATGCAACATCCTTCAAACCTCTTCAAGACCCACAAATATAATACCAAATAGTGATTGCTACAAATGACTATACTGATTACACCTTGCTCATTTCATTAATCCTTTTCTACTTGAATATAATCAAGAAACAAACTCTAAAAAGGCAAAAAGAACGATTTGTAGCAAATAGTAATGATGAATAGAAGACAGTCATGGATCACGGCACTAGGCGAATAAAGAAGACACTGAGAGGAGGAACCGGAATGATGCGCCCGGAGGGAGACGAATAACACACTACTAGTATATCATCACGTATTATGACAATACAAGACCCGTCTCGTATGCAAGAGATCCTATACAAGGGCGAGACCCTCGAATTTGTATGCCCCGCGAAGGGGTTGGTCGGGGAGCAGAACACGACCTGACACGTCGAACACCGTCACATGGGAAGCAACCGGGTGACCACCCTGAACAATCGTTATACTATACAGTAACAGATATACAGTGACATATCAACGAGGATCGTATATGGAATGGAAGGACTACTTGTTATTGCTAGAATACAAATGGTCGAGCAGCAAGTGCTCCTTCTACAGATATGGTCGAGATTCCCGAACAGAACGAACCTTCTCCTCGCTCTTGAGGGCGACTATCACATTGTCCGAAGTACCGGGGACGAATTGGAAGGCAGAGAATCCTTTGGTTGAAGGTGCATTGTCAGTCCCTATCTGAATGGGATGCTCATTTCACTAATACAGTAGTTGTGGAACATATTCCGTGAGTATCACAAATTCGGCAGCCGAGCTTCATATTCTGATGGCTTCTGGCTACTTACATTTAACAATAACTTGCGTAAGTTTACCAAGATTTTGTCCCTCTAACAAAAAAGAAGTAAAAAAAGGTGTACGGACCCTGACAACAATAGGAATATCCCTGAAGTATTCATCGCATGAGATGAGGATATTCGATCCGCGATGCTCATCCGCTTCCTCGTTGTACGGTTCACGGGAGACGCGACGGGGGAGGAAAAACCAACGTCTATAAAGGTATACGGTAATGACCGACATGCTATTGATTCCGAAATTTCTTAATCCGTGGCAAACGTTATCATTTTTAAACGCTGTGTGTTTCCAATATTGGTACGACGACGATCCTTGTGCACTTTTTTGGGCAAAAATTTGTCTAGCAACCTAGTTCATATTCAAGACCACATAAAAGAGCAAAAAAGACCATGAATAAAATACCTGTGAACATGGGAGAATTGGACAGCCTCATGGAGCATGTACCCCGGCCATTCGATGCCAACGGAACGACGGATCTGAACAACGAGTACACTATATGAATGGGAACACACTTCCCAATCATCCCTTGTCATAGTAAGATTGTCAGTACATGTGATGAATGCAAAGTGACAGTGGCAAAGCTGCCATCTAGTGAGCATTTAGACTACGTTGACAACAGCAATACCTCAATGGGAGAAAAAAGTGAACAAACCATTTTATAGATCTCGGTCCACTGAATATGTTCGACATGTCCAGATCGATCTACATTCTTCACCTGAACATATTCTATGGTTGGATGGCAAGATGACAAAATGCGTCAAGAGACAAAACAATCACTGACCCACATCGGGTGATCGTTGACGTATTCACCAGTCTCACTCGTCCATTCCTTACCGAGGCCGCCCACCCACAGCGAATCGTCCTTTACTGTCATCCATTCACCCTTAACATATTTTTTAAATTGTAACAAAGTAAGAAGAATATGCATGGCGCAATCATAACAAGCGCGGTACTTCATTCCGGATGATGGAAAAGAATTTGTCGTTAGCTTGCAATCTTTATAGGCTACAACAATAAACAAAGTGTACTAATTGGATAAAAACATACTTCTCAAACACATCTTACGGTACAATTCCTGCGAAACACGATCCTGTATCATTTGCCTAACGGGATGCCCGTACACAGGAAACCAAATACGGGATGTCATTTGCTCTGCGACACATACCTTGAAGGGTTTGGTGACATTGCCGGGACCATCTCCGAGGATGACCCAAGGGACGACGGAGAGGCCGTTCACCCAGTAGATGATCCCCGTCCGATCATCGATTGTCAGCAGACGATGATCGAATACAACGAGATCGGACAACTCCATGGCACGGCCGCCAGATGACAGATCGGACGAGAGGACGGAGTCATCCCCGCGGTCCCAGTCGACCGACACTCGCGACACTCCCGGCGCAACCTAAGACCATTATTATTATCATAGTTATTATAGTGCGGCCATTATCATTATTATTAGTTACCTGACGCGATGCGTATGAAGAATGAAATACGGATGCGCCGATACGCGCGGATTCAAGCGCGCGCATAAAAGGACGGAATGGAAGAAAGTTGTCCTCCTTTCCAAACATGCTATTGATTGAATAACTTTTCCAAATATTTTCCATACTTCCCCACCTTTCCTTAATGACCACTTTCTAGACGACCTTTCGCTGGATTAGATGGGACAACCAGGCATTCATCGCATGAAGTCAATAGAAAGAACTTTTATTGGTTGTTTTTAATGTGAACTGCAAGCCGGGCATATCCAGCTGAGCCAATATTAAAACCTTTAAAACAAGAAACATATTTAAATTCGCCATTGCGAAGTCCCGTTTACACCGGTGATCTAATGTCATCATGAGTTCGCTGGGTCAAACGAATTTTCAAGGCAGAAAGTGCAAAATGCTGCTTGTATTGATAAATTATTATTGATTAATTTTTACCTTAGCTATTTTTGTGTATTTAATGAAAATAATAATACATGAGTGAATTAGCCCAGACTAACTACAATAACAATACAAGAGAAAGAAGTAACTCAGAAAAGCCCAACCCAACCGACATCAAGTTTTGGCAATATTGCTGAAAAAGCTACATTCCACCAAACTTAGATAGAAGTTTTAAAAAAATTAATAGAATTCTCAAAAAAATGGGCGGGTGGGGGGAGAGCACTAAAGTTTGGAGAAATTACCATTGAAGTTTGGTGGAAACTTGTTCCAGAGCTTCGCAGAGGTCAGTGCAATAATACACATTCAAGATATCATACAAATTAGGGTTTCTAATGTGTATCCACAACGACAACACAACATAAAAGAAAGAGAACATCGTCAAAGTTGGTTTTGCATAGTCGAAAAAGTATATTTTTAACTTCTCGTGTGTTCTTCATATGGGCAGTGTAGTGTAGACATTTGCAAAAATATATGCATAACAAGATATGAAAGAGTAGCCTTTCCTCATTCGTATACTCGTACTCTGAGGACGGGTCGCTACCCTCCTCGGTCAATTCATCAACTACAAAAGGTATAATTCTCTCCTAGAAAATAACAACTATTCAACAATCACATAGTATTGTATAGCACAAACAAAACTTTTGGAAACAAAGCCATATGTAATAGCTTGGAGCAACAGACATACATGACGCTAACAATGGCTACAGTACAACACAGTCAAAATACCACACATGTATGTAGACAAGATTCCAGCTTACAAGCGAAACAAAACTTCCGGCCCACGTTTATTATCACAGCGCGTCAGGTAGCGGTGTAATAGAATTAGGCACAATTCCTTATAGACTCTTATTGCATGGAACCCAATATGAAGTTATGTTCTACCACCTCATTGTGGTTGCAACAGATTGTAATACTGCTTCCTAGTTTTGGCAGAATTTGCAACTCCTAAGCTCTCATTCGCACGTTCTGCACTTGGCCCTTTGGGTTGTGTTATTTGGAATGGCATGGCGAATAGCACGGAAAAGCGACTTGACATCATTTTCCCACCACAAGTGCAAATTCGGCAGCCGAGAATTCTCAGCCAACAATAGACACAAGGGATGTCTAATTGTTATTTTTTCCGAAATACTAAAACGAGGAAATGATTATTATACGCCCTTGCAATTGTAAACACAGCATATGCATGCGTCCTATTGGGGCAATGAAATAGTAGAGTAATCGTCTTCCTATCGCAAAGATGTTCTACACAATTTGCATCTAGTGAAGATAAACAACAAGCTAACTTTCCTATTCATTTTCAACCTTCGTTCAAGCAATCAACTGGAAGCTATCCACTAACATGGGAAATCTCGAAGACGAGAAAACCCAACCCGAAATACAATCCAAGGATCTCGTCTCCATTCATGAAAGACCAAAGAAACAGAAATCGGTCGTCCTCAAAGAGGTATTCATTCGAAATAATCTCATGAACATCATTACACTGTAATGGCCACAAGTGTACAGATTCGATTGCCCTTGACAGGGATTTCCAGGGTGACATGGTTGGCAAGCACAAGATCATCGATGTGATTGAACCCGAGACGGGAATGAACAACATCTATGTCGTCCAGCACACTGAGACACAACATGTCAATGCACTCAAGGTATGTCACATTCCCATGCTAAACATATAACAGTGCCCCATTAGGGCCAACTGATGGTAACGAAGAACAACGGAAGACTCTTTGATAACAATAGCACTTCAGTGTAAACCCAAATAAAGCTGAAAGGGTTACAGGAAACACCATGACATCACAATCAAAACGCAAAGACAAGACCTCGTAGCCACAATAACACAAACATGTAACATCCGCACATACAGCGCAGAACCGTTATCATTAATTTGTAAACGAAAAGAATGGAATAAGCTGGAAAAGGCGATAAGAGGTTGTTGTCCAGATCGAGCCACGTGATTCTCCCACCACCGTCCTCCGAACCGAATTATTCATTCTTCTCCAAATCAGGAAGAAAGATGAAACCAATCAGTTCTGTACGGTAGGTTACTGTACTGATGGAGGAAGGATGACCAGGTATTCGACAAGGGACAGACGAGCACATTCAACTGGATCGTCATCACACTGGCCGGAGCAAGTCTCAATGTACGAATACTCTCCATACCTTTACAAAATGTAATGCTCAACAAATAACTCCTCCTGACGTGCACCAAACGAACGGCCCGGCATCAGTGGACAAAGCTCATGGGTTCGAACACAAGGGGATCCATAGCAGAACGAGGTTTAGGGATCAGGCACGGCGGAGTCATTCAGATTCTTCGTCGTGAGATGCCGGAGAAGAAGTTCTCGCTCGGCTGCGGTCTCTCCGTCGCCAAACAATGTCTTCGGGTGAGGATCCCCCTTGTCCACCCCCCCCCCTCAGGCCATCCAACAACTACACAAGATCGGATTCGTACACCGAGACATCTGTCCATCCAATTTCGCAGCCGGGCGACGAGAATTCGAAGAGGAACGAAAGGTATCTGACAGTCCATTCAAGAAAACACAGAAGGAAGAAGTCGTTCAGCAAATCTGCTCTTTCTATTAAAATGAGTATAATTGTTGACAGATCTATTTCCTCGATTTCGGCTTCAGTCGACAATATATGGAGGACAATCAGTTGAAGAGACCACGAGCAAATCCTCCCAAATACGCTGGAAGTCTGCGGTAAGTGGTCGTAACGTCAGCAGGTCTTCACACAGCTCTAGGCATTCCTTACAATACGCAATGGTTCTGTCCAAAACAGACGGAATAGTGGGCCAGCCAATACAGATTCTGACCGTAACATACAGACACGCTCCCCGCAATGCATATTTGGAGCGTGAGCTGAGTCGTGCGGACGATCTCGAGTCATGGTTCTACATGGTCGTTGAACTCATCAAGGGCGGCCTCCCGTGGATGAACATGAAGGTATTCTACACCTGTTGTCATATGAAATGACTTACAATGGAAATAGAGAACATAACTGAAGAAACAAATGCAAGAATGACTAATAGACGAAAGCGACCACATTGCTCTGATAGAAAACATGCGGGAGATGAAAGGAAATAACCTTGAACGTTCAATGGGATAAGGAGATCAACCGGTGACAAACTACGTGCATCATACATTAGGGAATCAAAACATATGTTGATTACAGAATCCGGAAGACGTGTTCAACTACCAAAGGAAAGCACGCAACATGGGTGGTCTCGAAAGGAAAGAACTTCTGGGTGGTCTGCCAAAGGAATTCGAACAGATCATGTTGAGTGTTGACAAACTGACGTTCTACGATGAACCGGCATATCACACACTCTTCGTTCTCATTGACGCTGCTATCAAAAACAACAATGTCCAGGAATTCCCCTATGATTGGGAGGAGAAACCAGGCGCTGCCCCAGCAGCAGCACCTACACCCCAATAAACATCATATTACACCAGTATTATATTATAGATGTGTTATACAATATAAAAATGAAAAAAACTTGAGAAGACGCGCATTTGACAAAGAAGCAAGAACACTGCAGCTTGCGCAAAGTAAACCCATTGTGAAATACTGACCAAGAGCCGTCCCTGTTTCTCGTAACTCCTCCACGTTCCGTCAGGGGCTTTGCTCTCCTTGTCGAGATCAGTCACCGCTGCGATCCGGTACACGAGGGTTCCATCATTCAATGTCTACAACTAATTTGGCTCATTATCAAATAAACAATGCAAAGACTCTTTCAAGCGTATGAAAAAAAACAAATGAAAAAGTTGCACATCACAAAAACTCGAAATAGACGAAATGAACATGTGTGCCCGATATTTATCTCACCGCCGGGCTCACAACCAAGCGTCTCCAATTGGACCTCCAAAATTAAACCATTTTCGAATCACGGGAAGCCATGAGAACACAAATGTTCGAGTATGTTATTTTCCCAGTTTGAAATAAAATATAATAAATAAGATATAAAATAAGTGTACCTCTGGATAGCTTAGAGGCCGAGAATCATACGGCAATCGGAATGAACTGAGGACGTCGAGATGGAAGAGAAGCGAGAAGAATGCATACAGCAACATGATAATCAACACGACTATCACTACCTGAATTGAAAAGAAACAATAAAAAGAAACGGAAAAATACATCACAGCATGTTAACCATAGCTATGCTTCCATTGGAGCCGACTATCCCAGAGGAGAGGGTAAAGTAGAGATCTGCGTATGTTAAGGAGGGGTAGAACACTTTAAAATGTAGAATATGTTCAAATATGCGGGGTAAAAGTGTGCTTTATGTGCTCAAAAGGTGGGGTAAAAGAGCAATCCCATGGGAGCCGGCTCCGTGGAAGCGGTGGTATGATGTTAACCAAAGCACACTGTTTATGTGTAACGGATACCCGGCAAGCAAATTGGAAATGCAACCTTTTACAACTATTTCCCAAACAGTTAGTATGTTCGTCAAACAATATTTCGTCTTTTCCAACCACGACATCTTCAAATTTGTCTAAAATACGTGATTATTAGAATAATGTGGTTCTCTGGTGGAAACAATCTAGGGTCGGAGGAAAAGGAAGAGAATGAACTCTCTACACAAACAGTCTCCACCCACACTCCTCTCTATCCAAACCCAATTATTTTTTTCCACCCAATGGCACTCTATAATAGTGGCACCGCTAAATGTTCTCATAACAGCTATGCTTTGTGAAAATGTTTTAGAAACTCCAATGGGTCATGCAGCTGTAAAAGATAAAAAGCTATGTCTTAGGGAAAAATGGAGGTTAATCTGAAAACTAGCATATCAAAAACCTTTGCCGCTTATATAAACTTAATCCATAATTCTAGTCTTGTGTGGTGAAGCACCTGCCATTGGCAGAAGGGAAGTGCCATAATGGTGAACGAGAAGTGGCGAGACATATATAACTTATTCCAATCCAGACCAGATTCCATTGCCACACAAAATGTAAACCCCACCACCAACACAAATTATTCAAAATATACAAGACGCCCATCACCCGTGCCAATAATATATCAACACACAGCAGAACAACAAAGGTAGTAACAAAACAAGAACAAAGTCTTACTTGTAGCGTTTATCAGAACTGCAAATCGTATTGTAAGTATCGAACGAACCTTACGAACCTTAGTAGCCCTGGGCATTCGGAGATGAATGGGAAGAGTTCGTTGTCCACCGGGAGTACAAATGGATTCCTCGATGAGAAGGTGAACTCCATCCTCCTCCGATCCTCGCCATCGCATCTTCTTCTGACGGCTCCACTACAAATATCATTTATCACTATATAATAACAACCTATTAAGCAAAAGCTTTAAAAGTAGTATATCACTGCTTATCCAAACAGTTTGGTTCACGGCTGCACAACAATCAATGGCTTCCAAAATAAACATGAAATGAATACATTTCTTTTATTATTACTACCCATCAGGGATACTTTAGCCATTGGGTCAATTCTGAGCAAGAGCCACACAACCTGCATCAACTAAGTGTGTACAAAAGATCGCCTAACGCAGTTGTCATTTTGAGCATCGAATTTCTGCAAAAGGTGTCCCTGAACAGGTTAATAATCGTCTCATCTGGCTGTTTCCCTGCTGCGCAGATCGCGCTTTCCTTCACTCGAATACTCTTTCACTCCGACTATTTCGTCATAAAACATAACTACTTGAACAAACAGCGAACAGTTATCTCTCTCTCACATCACTCCATATCATTGGGAACAAGAGCACCTGAAACCCATGAGAACCAATAAAACTATTCATGACGGGCAAAAAACCCAAATAGATAATTAAACATACCATAGGCCAGGGTGCTCCAGGCAGCGGCCCCTGCAACCCCCCAAAACACATATCCCCACGTAGGACCGGTGACGTCACGGCCCCGCGCAATTTAAACAGCATTTTGTGGGAGGTAATAAACTGGCCAGGAAACAGATTTTTTTTACTGCTAATAATAGTAAGCGTACTTTGTTTATGCAAGAAAAATATAAAACTTAACAGAATATACAAACTGCATTTTACACGTAAACATATACAATAACGTAAATACGGAACTACTGCATGAGTTCACAAGTGTGGATCTCACTATGATCTAATCTTGTTTACACTTTGCATACACATTTGCTTTCCTTGGAGTTCCAGACTGTGCGTAACTCAAGCAATAGCTCCATATATAAAATACATTACAATTAAAACTGGGAAGTGATTATGAGCGAGATCCGTCATATTGATATTAATAAGAAATATCATCCAAAATAAACTAAACAAATGAGATGAGGTTATCGATTGGTTAGCACGGGGAAATTGTAAGGGTGGGAATGGATGTCTAGATGATGGTGAGCTTGCCATCGACGATCATCGCCACGTTGTCGGCTGTCAACTGCGAAACGGCAGCTCCCACTTCTTCTTCGGAATATGTCAAACGACCTGCCTCCTGCAACAGTCGATTGTGGTAAGGCAGCTGATAGAACATGCTTGGTCAAGCAGGCAGTACGTAACACAAAGCGACGTTAAATATTATATATTTCTAAAAATAGGCTTCATTTATAATATGTACAGATATTACAGGGAGGCAGCAGTGTGTCAATTCGTTACAATCTTCCTTGTAAATAGGAAACATTCAACTAACGAGAGTTACTGTTAATACCGTGTAAAACATCAATGTGTTCAAGAGCAGAGAGATACCTTCTGGATTTGCTGGACGACCTTGTCGACTTCGACCATTTCCTCTTGTCCGATAACATCCAATGCCTTCCTGAGATGTTTCTTGAATGCCTTGTATCGATCGACCGAGATCGCGTCCTCCCCGCGTCCCTTTTTCGTCGCCGGCGGTTGAGTTTCGGTTGGAGATTCGTTCTCCTGGTTCTCATCGATCGTCTCGTCGCGTCCTCTTCTACACAATCAACATATAAAACAATAAATAATATAAAATTATCGTAATATAACAAAAACAAACCTTTTATAATAGATAACGAAAACATTGTTAGCGCTTGGCTACAGAAGATACAAAAAGGCTCTTGAACGGTGCCTTTAGCAATATTTGTTTTCTATACTTTTCTTTTGTAATTACTAGAATCGTAAAGAATACTTGGACAAATACGTATTTAGATGTCATGTTACTTGAGTTATATCATTTGTTGCTTCGATCACCACTTTATAATGCATCAAAAACAAAGAGTAATACCTCCTTCCCCTCCTTTGGCTAGATTGAGATTCTTCTGGAACACTTTCTTCCTCCTCCTGAAACATACGTACCATCTTTCAATGTAACTGGTAGTTTAGGCTATACAAGTTAAGAAACATATCTGGATATTAACATTTTAACCTCATTACATAATTTGACCCAGTCCACTTTTTCAAATGATTAAAAGCGGGGGGTTCCAATAAAAAAAACGCATTCGTTGTTTCTTTCTCCTTTTCTCGTTCAATAGGCTAGAAGTCAATGGCCATCACAGACCCAATAAAAGAACTTTTCAAGAGTTCAGTGTTATCAGAGCTTCTGACAATAAGGTATGGCGAGCGTGCAAATTGTAAGAGTTGTGGTTCTTCTGGGTGAAAAGTGCAGTGCAAAGCAGAACCACCTCTCCTAGTAGACCCCCCCCCCCTCACCGACCACATCCATTTCATCCTCGCTCCCCTCCGCTGTTCGAGTTTTCTTTCCTTTCTTCTCTTCATATTCCAATCGCTCTTTCGGTTTCTCCTTGAAGCATGCATAGTGCAGCAGGTGGTATGCCTGCAAGGGAAACACGGTACATTCAATCGTACCATACAACTTCCCACATTTCACTCCACGTTAACACTAGAATAACAGCTATACAGTTAGTCATTTTGTTAGATAGTTTCATAATGAAAACCTTCTCAGCATCAATCCGGTCGATTGTCTTGGAAAGACGGGCTTTGGCCATGGCTGTTGAGAGGCGGATCAGAGTCTCCAATTGACGGGCTGTCACAGGCATCGTCTGAAACGAGCTTTTATCTTTATGTATATTATAAGTATTTGTTTGTGTTCACTGAAAGGAATTGCATTGGTTACCCTTTCGCGATCGGTTTTTGATGTATCGAATGAGCGAATCTCGGAATAGCATTCGCTGATATACGACGTTGCCTCGGGCGTCAGTTTAGGCTTCATGGATCGAGCCAAGTGAATGTACTTCTTCATGAATGCCATCGACAGAATACGTTCTCTATAAGCATCCTTCTTTCTTGTAATATTCCTTTGTATTTTATTAAAACCTTGACTAATTGTTAGACGATAAGATCGAGATCCGATCTCAGTACTCTCTGAATGACAGATAAGTCAGCTGGCAACACACTAAGCGATCCCACCGAGTGGCAAGCATAGATGATGTGAACAAACCCGTCGCCGGAGGCGGTCCATGCCCGATCCTTCTCGTATATCTCACTAGTCCTCTCCTCTCCATTCAAGTCGAATGTCGACATCGTCTCTACCGCCGATCCCATCGGGAGAACTGTTCCTGAACAACAATATATCATCCCCTATCGAATACCTGCAAGCTGCACCATAAGCATTCTTCCTAACAGTAGTATATACACAAACACAAACGTACCCTCAGGTTCGCCGGGTGTCCTGTACCGGTGGAGCTTGAGAACGTGGTCGGCGACCATTCTGTCTTTCGCATTGTCATGTTCATCCAAGAGAACAAAAATCAAATCGAATCGAGAGAGGAGAGAATCTTGCATGTTGATGTTCTCCATCGGAGACTTGAACGGGTCGTATCTGAAACAGACAAATCGTCTCTGAACTAGCACTTCCCTATGACCGCCCCATTGTAAGTATTAGTAGCGAGCGAGAACAGAGAGCCTTCTTTATTAATACGGTTATCCACCTGAACGGGATGCTCGTGCAGTTCCTCAACTAGTGATCTGGCACTTATAAAGAATAAAGGGTCTTAGGATGATAAGAAGGAGAACGGGATTTAAAAAGATACCGTCCATAGACAGGATTAGCGGCGGCTAGAACGGAGCACCGTGCATTCAACTTGGCATGGATGCCTGCCTTGGCAATAGTCACTCGTCCCTGTTCCATCACTTCGTGGATGGCTGTTCGATCGATATCCGACATCTGAATTCAAAGCGGAGTGTCATTCAGTGCCGAAATACTGTCGGCAATCCCTCAGTTTCGCTCAAAACAGTTTTACGGATGTTCGGTAACATACCTGCAGGCCTTGGCAAAAATTAAATAAGTTTCATAGGTAAATAAGAGATTTTTGAAGGACTGTTTTGCTAACGCCTGAGGAAATGGTAAGAATGGTTAGGATTGCTACGCAAGTGAATACCTTATCGAACTCATCAATGCACACGATTCCCCTATCGGCGAGGACCATGGCTCCCGCCTCGAGTCGACGTTCACCCGACTCGTTGTCCGTTGTGACGGCCGCTGTCAGTCCGACCCCCGATGATCCCCTTCCAGTGGTTGTGATGGCACGAGGAGCAGTGTGCAGAACATATCTGCAAGTCAATACTCCCATTCGCATGCATCCAACACGTACAAATACGACTACAAATCTATATGAGGCAATACAACACACCATAATGTGATAACAATTAGAGGAAGATCGAAACCTCAACAACTGTGACTTGGCGACAGACGGATCTCCAATGAGGAGAACATTGATATCTCCTCTCAACCGTGATCCATTTTCTAGAATCTTCTCCAATCCACCGAGTAACAAACACAGAATGGCCTTCTTTACTTCGGCATGTCCGTAGATTGAAGGAGCAAGGGAACGAGCCAACAGATCGAATACCTACAATTCCTTTCTTTCATAATCAGCGTAAGAATCTATAAAACCGGCATTCATGAGACATCAAGTGAGTCAAACTATAACCCGTTTTTATATTCATGTTGCTATGTGCTTCTATAGTACACGGTACCTGAAGCAAAAATTCTAGTTACACAATGGAACGCCTCCAATATTAAGGCAGCCAAAAAAGGAATGCCTCAATATTTTCGAATATGCCGTTATCGATGTCGTTATCGAACTCACGAAAAATTAAATGTACATTAACGGTGTTAACTTTCAATAAGGGTACATATTTCTTCGTAGAGCAAAACGGGAACGTTTGGCTAGTTTTTCGTGTTTCCTTTATAATTCATAGTTAATGGCAAAGAAATGAGTACAAGCTTACATTCTTATTTTTGCTTAATTTTCGAATATTCTTGATGTCCTCTGCATCGAAATTTGGTTGATCCTCTTTGCTCAATAATTGGATATTGTTCGAAATCATGATCGACCTGAATATACAAATCTGTAACCATGTATAATTTACATTACACATAATATAATAACAACTATTGCCATGCAGAGCAATAAAACGTTGATTTAGTTCGTGTCCAGAGATGATTTGCAATGGTGCTAATCACTATCAGAGTAGTCAAGAGAACAATAAGGGCATGAATGAATGTACCGGAATGATCCACTGCTGGTTCCATTCTGTTTATTGGGAAGAACCCGATACAACCCGACGACCCTCACTCGATCTCCCGGTTTCACTTTGTCTGCCAGATCGTCATCTGCGATTATGTCAACGGAGCGAGGAAGTTGGCCGGGCGGAGCTGATTCGGGTAACTCCTGAATACAAACATGAATCGCATATCACTGTCCCAGCACACTCGGGACCGCCCTGCAGGCTAGGAGGCATTGATTTCACTTTACTTGTTATTGTATAACATAAACAACTTAATAGTAAGTTGAGAGCATGCCTGAATGGAGAATGTTTGGTGATCCTTGTATGTGCTGAGCCCGAATTCTGTTTCGAGTGGATTTTTATTCTCATCCTCTGTAGGATAGGTGTTACTGGTGGGAATGGCCGTATACGATGTCAGATCGGTATAATTTCTCTCCAACATTTTTTTGGTCGCCGGGCAATAGTGAACACTTTTGACAACCTTCGGTCGGATTGAGGAGCCTGAAAGAGAGAGAAAATGTACAACATCCTGCATTTGGGTTGCTAAAAAAAGGAAAATCAAGTGTTGTAAGATATAGACAAGAAATGGTCGTGAGAAATACGACCACACGGTGTCCCTCATGATAAGGTAACTCAATACGGAGCGCCCATATGTTTCGAATATCGTACTACCGACGTATCATTGTTCTGGAGGTCAGTTCGATGAACATAACTCCCGTGATTAGATACATATGCGCGTAATGTTCATAGCACCATACATTTGGTTACGATCCCTTCGCAACAGACGAGATTTCCAAGGAAATGACTCTTGAGGGTACGTGGATTTACATGCCGATCACCGAACGATCCCTCGAATCCCACATAGAATGTTCTCGATTTAGCGAACTCTGGATCGGCTCGTTGGATCAATTCACGTGTTGCCTGCTCCAAGCACACAATCTCCTCCACAAAGTTCTTGAACAGTCTAAAAACAACATTTTCTTTATCGTCTAGATGTGCACAACCTTTGTCCTCGAATACAAATAAAGAACATAAACCACTTGTTTTGAACTACCGATACATTTCTTAGTACTCCTATCACCAGCAAAATTCACATTTACTTAAATTGTAACTGCTCAAAGCTACAAAACGTTGCAATCATTAACAACAAAGGAAAGCTCGAAACTTGAAAATAACCAGAAAATGTTTTTAAACAAAAAAACAACCTATACTTCTTGTTAGCAGTACAAGCTGCTGCTTCTTTTTTACAACATTAGTTAGAGAAACCGTTGGTAAATATATTGAAGGAAGTACCTGGCCGCTCTTTCGGGAAGCTTTCCTCTAACATCATCCAGATTTACAAGAAGTCGATTGCTGCCATCCGCAATCATTTCCTCTACTTTCGAGACGTACACTTTCTGATCGGCCGAATCGTCGAGGAAGTTGAGATACTCCAAGACGGCCTCACGATTCCGCGCCGCCTCTTGGGGATCAACCAGTCTGTTCATCTAAACAAAAAAATCGTACACCATATAAGGATATGAATGAAGGAAACAAAAAACCCGCGCATTGTATGTGAACAAGTTCAATGATACATTTCTCAAACCAAACGCACAGCAAAAGTTGTAGACATTATACTTTTGCATATCACTGTGCACAGCTGTGTAAACATGGAAATTTTCAAAATATTCGCAAAAAACGAGCTCAACCTCTTAAAGAGGAGGGCCTCTTTGAACATCATTGCTTGCTAGCCTTCGCGCCCATTTTCATGTTGCCGCACAATAATGTGTGTTGTCGTGCACATAATAATTGTGCAGCATTTACTTTTTTGTTTCCTACAGTAATCAAATATTTGATTCTTTAGCTGTGGCGTAAAAGTTGCTTCGGACATTGATGTGTGCTACAATACAATGGAAGACAAATGACAAAGCACCTCTGCATATAGCAGAGCTAAATTGGCACTGCCTTCAAACAAGGAGTAAGGCACTTTATAACGCTATTAATACCCGAAATGTTGACTTCACAGCATGCTGAGACAGTGCAACTTCCGCCGGTCTAAAATTTGCACATTTTTTTGTGATAGAGAACAAAACCTTTGTTGTCGTATGCAAATTAGATACTGTAGACCAGCGGAAGCAACATGCTGCGGACTTGGCATCAAAAATCAGAAAAAAAATCGTCAACTTGCACACGAATTGAGAAGTAGGCAAACTTGGCGGTACCATAATAGTAGGTATTGGTAAAATTCATTAAAAGACACAGCTCAATGTGTATGCGATATACGTACAACAACCGTTTAGTTCGCTTACGGTTCCCTGAACAAGCCCTTCGGTTTTACAATTTTTATTTGTTTTTTTGTATTTTGCACATTTTTTCATGCCATAACTATATATGAACTATTTGACACATAAACATAATACAAATAACTATCTATTAATACTAATTCTCTTGATAGACCACATTGGGTCATAATCGAAACAAAGTACATATAATACAATTAGCTATCACATCTATTAAGGTATCACACGTATCTCTCTTAAGGCACATTTAAATTACATTAATAAACTATAATATAAACATAATATATAACAATAAGCACCATATATAATAAACTATATAAAACATATATATGTATAATGTATAATGTATAAAAACATATGTGTAAACAATATAAAATAAAACATATATATAATAAACTATGTAAAACAACTATTTTAATCATTCGTATCATTTAGGTATCATTTAGGAATCCCACGCCGAAACTATCTCCTATAAGTGTTGCTGCCCTATTACCAGCAACCTTGGCGATAAGCATATTCTATTCTATTCTATTCTATAATATAAACAAAATACATAACAATAAGCTTATACTTGAATCTCCCGAGAGATAGTTGGCAGCTTTGCACAGTCAGCATAGTCGTCCAACGCAAGCACTTGTGCAAGTGGAGAGAGGATGGCGATCGGAGAGGACATTCTGGGTGGCTTCGAGGGAGACCCGGCCTGAAACATGCATATCAGTTATACGATATAATGTACATAGAACATTTGAGATGACATTCTAACGATAAGCTATTGCCAAATACACTAATTTTGCGCAGCTTTCACATAAAAGCCTTTTATCTCATTTTGAAAATATTAAAATTTCAAAGGTCTTCCACATCTTCCACACCGCCGGGGAGAGCAATCATTGGTAGTTGTTCTATTAGATGATAGAAGACTCGGCTGATCGGCGATGGATACAGAAAGATGACGGAGGGGAACGGCATGACATCAAGTGACAATCATGGCATTCACACGACATTGCCTGTGAGATAAGGCGGATGGACAAACGGATCATGGCCGACTCGTGCACAAGACAACCACATAGACAGGATGCACCGACAGAGAAGACGGCCTTCTGGAGAAGGATCGCCGATGTGTGCAACCACATCGACCAAGATGACCATATTATTCGACCAGACCTCAAACACAACGCCCATTGGAAACGAAAACAACCACTGTGGAAAAAAGGATTACGGTACTCTCAGTTCATCTAAGACTGGGCACAGAACACCCATTTTACGCTAGCAGCACAATGTTCACCAAGACACACATTCGAGTAGAAGTGGAAACAATCTTGTAGCCCATCCCCCCTTGCATCACCGATTGCGGGTCATCTCCGTCGTAACACCTTCTGGTCATCGCCGACTAACATGAGCCATCAACCGACAAGGGCAGGAGGAAGAAGATGAAAGAGGAGCTCCATGAGTGCACGTGCCACACGCATCCTCATTGTCCTCACCCTGTCCCCAATCCCCATCAGACATCTACACACGGAAGACCGAGACTGGAAAGAAATAGACAAAGAGACTTGGTTCTTCACTCCAAGACATAGTCCAGTCAAAGAAGAACGTGGAAGATGCCCGATCTGGACAGCGACAGGAACAACTCCCCGGAGAGAAAGCTGCCAAGGCGGTAAAAAAGGCAATTTGATCTGAAGATTGTTGGACAACCCACGAGAACAACCAAAGACACAGTGGATGGACGTCGTGACTCAAGACCTACGTCTCAAGACCCAGGATCGAGCAGTGGGAAAATGAGGAACCGCTAGATGGAAATAACACGTGGAAGAAGAAGAACAGGTTTCTTCGTTTCACCCCCGTTTCGATCTTCACGATCTTCAATAGGGTAAGCTCCAACCAATGTCCATCATATCGCAGCTATTTGTCTGGTAAAGGGAATCGCATTGTATGCTTTTCACAAGATAAGCAACACTTCTTACTCGATAGCAAACAGACTCAATAAAAGTATAATACACGTGTAACTTCCATAAACAAAGAAATATTTACCTGTGTGGGAGATGCCTCCGCGGCGACCCGATCGGTCCAATATCGAATCGTCCTCGATACTCTATCCCTCCTATCTAATGCGTCCAGGAGTCTGATGGGTGTGGACGGTTTCTCTTCTTCGCCTTCTCCAATGAGAGATCGAGAGGAGCGGGTTCCTCTCTGTCCACCCGCCGGCCAGCATGTGGATGGCGTGGCCGAGTGAGATGCGAAGCCGCTGTCCACCGACTGAAACAAAAAACGCATTGCAATAATAACAACCACATGCCATCCATTCTATTATAGAACAACAACAACAACGTGCACAGCCTTACAAGATATACTTATCGATCAACACATACAAATGAGATAGGAACGAAAATATGCATATACTCACCAGCTCAGGCTCCACAATGAGCCCCTCGTTGAAGATCGTGGAATGGTCCACCTCCACCACATGATCACTTTCGTATACATCCCTCTGAGGGGAGTCCTGCAACAAACATAACGTTAACCAATGAACACACACTCAACACAGTTATACTATATGTATGTGCATATTGTGCAAAACAAACAATGTATGTAGGCATGCCCACATCATTTGTAGTGTACGCCGAAAAGCGAAGTTTACTGGAAGGCGCACAACAATTACTTAAAATA
>JACMIJ010000059.1:18267-38596 GCA_014805365.1 Koerneria luziae | reverse complement strand
CGCGGCGAAGTGTTGACTGCCTGGATAAGGTTAGCCTAGTCTAGTGTTATTTCCTAGCTTGCCTGCTAATCTATGATTAGTTACATAGCACAACACTATCTTGAAATGAAGGCGTAACCTATATGCTTAACGGAATTATGTTAGTCAAAAATTTATAGCAGGCGAGTTTGTGCTATGAATACTTATTGTTAGTCAGGTAAAACTTAAACTTGCCTGGGTTTGAAGTCCGACGACGCACCATGTCGCGGTGTTGTGCAGTGGTAGAATGCATTTTAATGGATGTTTATTCGAGTAGAGGGCATGCTAATACAGGAAGGGGATAACGAAGTGATGAACGGAGAGTGATGGAATGGCGAACGTGATATGCATGGTGGTAATTAGGAATGATGCAGAAAGCCTTGCAGCGGCGGGAGTATAGCGATTCGGAGGATGCTTTCCGACACTTGTTTATCGTTCAGTACTCTTATATTCATTGTTTGTAGGAAAGTAACACAAATAGCCTAGTGAAAATGACACTATCGTGTAGTTGTTGTATAGGTTAGTTAGGTAGTTGCTGGATACCCATAGGTAGCTGTTGTTCTGCATAGTCAACGTTCAGATGAACACAGATTAGTTTCATAGACTCCTTACAATTAGAATATTATTTGCATGCTTGGATAAGCCTAACACCCTAACAATAAGTTTTACAGTACCATTGTTTCGCAAGATTACCTTACAATTAGGCATTATATGAGACAACGAATACCAGAGTATACAGATAAACTGTTATGTGCCGGCTTGTGAACGATTTTATAATAAAAGTTTCTCACCATGTTGTTCCTTGTTCGTAAATCGGTTAAATTGCATCTGTCATTGCGCACAACAATAGCAGAAGAATGGAAGTGGAGATAGCATAAGCGAGGGGAAAACCGTATCCAATAGATGGTAAGCCTATTATGAGCATGCAGACTCCTCCAACCTTCCATGGGGAGAATGAAATCAGATGCTTGCGACAATACTCACAGTCTCTCTTTTTTCATGAGGAAAGTATTTGGCACGCAAACATTGTCATTTGCTTACTGTCAATCCTAGCAAATACGGTGGAGGTTTCTGGGCGAGCAGTTTGCTTCTGTTGGATAACAAAGCACTGCTCATACGTTGGATCAAAATTCTAAATCTCATCAGACATCGGAAGAGTACCACATATGATAACTGACCACATTGGTAATAGATATATCACAAGCACAACGCAAAACATGAAAATGAACAAATTCGCGAGGAGCTTTTGTGCATACAATGTATGCAAATGTGCGCAATGGGCGTGCGATATGCATACTGTAGGCGCTGATTTCACAATGCCTTTGTTCGCCCATAAATGCGGGGATATGGGATAGTGAGAGACATAAGATTGTACTGGAATGTTGTACTGTACCATTGCAAGGTGTTAAGGGCAGAAAAAGAGGGGGTCAGGAATTGCGTTTACTCCTTCTTTAAATATAACAGCACTACATAACTCGAAACACAATCATCCTCACTGATATACAAACCAAGCAGTAGCTGGGATCCTTGTCAGATTTGGTACTGACCTGTATCCGCGACTCCTGTAGATGTATCTCGTTAGCCAATTTCTCTCTCATATAGACATCGGGATATTGAGTGGATGCGAATGTCTGCTCGAGGACCTCCAGTTGTTGTCGGGTGAAGGTCGTCCGTTCACGACGATTCTTCCGAGGGATCATGCCTGTATCACAGAATAACTGCATAATGCAATTGTTTAGCAGTACCGGATACAATAAGAAAAATATTCTCTATGATATAGTAAAAAGTAATCCTTTACACCATAAAGGCACTACCAATTGGGAAACAACAATTAAAAGCGAACCAGGAAGCAAGGATCTCCCTACTATCACTCTTTTCTTATCGGAACACTTTCATCAGTCCAAAATACGGTAACCGTTGTCAACAAGATAGGTATGGACACATGTTGTACAGTAGTCGTATCGATTCACCCGCCGCGCACTTCATTGCAATGGAAATCCACTCCGACAAGCGGATTGTTCCACATCGAATAATGATATTCCATTTGGAAAGAGAGAAAGAAGGCAACAACCAACCATACGCCACTTGGAACGGCTTCTGATACGACGAAGGCAGGGTGGAGTACGCCGACAATGCACTATACGACATCTGAAAGAACCGGATTAGCCACGGATCAGGGGATCAAGACTATGAGTCTAGTTGAGACAGCCGACTCGAGACTCGTAAGGATCCACAAGGATCATGGATCAGATTAGCATCTAAAGTCACAACATGTACACGGCAGCAGATGGTGACAACAAGTGCTAGTTAGAAGAACAATGGAGTGCTACGGGGAAAAGGGGCGGAGCCAGGCGTGCGTGTCCTGAGGTACGATAGAATAACCCCGTGGCATACGCCCCGGATTACATGAATGAAATGTGGAGCTTCGCGATGGGGCTTCGATTGGAGAAGAAGAGATATCACTATGCATATCACGGGTGTTGCAGCCAAGGATCAGGTGGCGAATGGTGCAAGGAGGGAATGGACTCCAGTTGAGTGGCAACGGTTGGAAGGAAAATGACGAGGTCACAATGAGTTCTGTGTCAGTAACATATTTGTCACATGGAGCAATGATTCGGATGGTCTGAAGAAGACAAAATACGATCGAGAAAAGTGAACTTGCAACAATTGCAATTAAGTAAGGCGAATCGCCAAAGTTCGACTTGCAGCATCAACAAATATCAACTGGTTGTAAGCCATTCAAGGAAACCATCATCACTTTATAGAGAAAGACGGAAGCAGCCTTTCAATGCAAAACTGACAACGAATGTGTTGGAGTATGGATCACAACTATAGCCCCGCTACGCCATGTAATGAAAAAGAACGGAAAATTTATTTGAAACTAACGATGATAACTGACTTTAGCAGTTTTCGAACTACTTAGCGTTATCAGCAAAAGCTTCGGATGGTAGTAAGGTCAAAAAACAAGCAAGGCCATTGACATCCGCGTACCAACAATAAGCACGATTCAACTTTCAGAAACATCTAGAAAGTGATAAACGATGGGACAAATCGACAGTTTCCATGTGAGAGAAACAGAAGGGGAGGGATGGAGGAGGAGGAAGTGATTAGAGTGGAGGACAACGTGAAGAGGGTGAGAATCGGTCGAAATGGGAAATGGGTTCCCCGACGGGTTCCCCATCCAACAATTATCCACCTGTTATCAGAATGAATGACACCCGGAGGGGGCAAAACACTCGGGTAATGAGAGGAACTGGGAAGACAATTCAGGGCTGCGTCCGAGTACCACTGGCACTGAGATGGCATCGCGATGGAAACAATGCAAACATTCTAATGGGAATGATTGTGTGACTTACTGTATATAGGGATTGTTTTCGCGCCGGTTCGGAAATGCGCCATCCTTGTCCTCTTGAATATCCCTTTGCCTAAATATGCAAATGAAGTAACTGTACCAGCGACTGTGATATTGTAATCACGACTGTCAGAGTGTGAACACAGAGAACACACTAGTAGACTACAAAGAGCAATCGATTGTTCTTGCTTATGAAAATGAAGTCGCCTCTTTGAACACAACAGTGTCCTTGTTTTTTGTTAGCTATGAGGAGTCTATATTGCGTGAAATCCAGAAATCCTATGTTGGACTATTGTTTGTGTTGAGCATGAATTCGTAATTAGCACAATCAGAGTTTCTTTTTTTAGTAGTCTATAGGAATGAACACATTACATTCACTTGAAACTACATAAATAGCCGTTGTTGTTATTCCCAAACCTAGAAAAATAACACAAACGCAAGAATGAGGGTGGATTTAGTGAACAAGATGAGAAAATGTTATCGGGACGCCACGGGAAGCTACTCGGGAAGATCCGAGCAACATACGGATAGGCATTTCCACTTTTATCTTGCGAAGCTATCCCACCGACACCGTAATGCGCGGCGCCAGCTCAACTGTTCGCAGAAGGCATCGAACCCGCGATGTGTGTACCGCAAGCATGCACTATATCCAACACACCACGCCAAGCAGCCGACGTCCCGCAGCTCTTTTGCACTAACAATAAAGTGGAAAAGAGAAGGTCTCGTGTAATCGTATAAGGTGTTGTCACAGTTGATGCTCCCTTGTTAAGATGATTCGCGCATAAGAGGCTTTTGCCTTCATCACCACTACTTTTGCCTTTTGTGTTTCTTATCAGAAGGCGCGCGGTATTCCCGGGTTGGGGGCGCGGTATCCTCGAGTTGGGCGCTGGTTAACCCCGGTTGGGGCGCCCGATTTCCCGGGTTTGGGCGCGAGGCATCCCAGGTTGGGCGCGCCCTGCTTACGCAGTAGCCGCACCCCTTTGACAGACAATGGAATCAATTGTGCTTATCAGATGCCGTTATCTAAGCGAGGCACGCCCTGCTTCTGCCTTCCAAAACCCATTCCACCCAACAGCCAGCCGCATGAGGTCGCTCGTCGTTATCCTACTTCTTGTCTTACATGGTAAACGAAAATACTTTCTATTGTCCAATGCTCAATCAATGCTAGAATATTAAGATATCACATCATGCTGAGATAGTCAAACTTCCGTTAACAAAATTGCATATTTCTTTGTTCTTGAGAAAGAAATATTTATTGTCGTACGCAAATGAGGTACTGTAGACCGGTGGAAACAGCATGCTGTGATATCGCTTTTTATCGTTTTGGGGACATAAAAGATAGTGCGTGGAAGTCTCAAAAATGTTTTCTAATGGTCGTAGTATCCTGGAAACAGTTGCTAGAATTTGCTTGCTCGCTTGTGATTTCGTATGGCTATTCCTTTCTTCAGTATGAAAGGAATGTAATGATCTCTCCTAAGCTTTCCAATGCCATTGCCAGAAAGGGAGTGCCGTTGATAAGGAAGAAAGAGGCACACTTCTCCCTTTAATTCTTGCTACGTTTTTATGTGACTTCACGAGTAAAAAGCAACTTGTATGTGTATTATTTCATATAATTTCGGAATTTCGCACATACACCTAAACTAACTTGTCATCTTACAATCAACAAAAATATTTTGTTGCTCTTAGCAAAAACCGTATGATAATAAAGACGCATCTCGACAACGGTGATCTACATAGTTGAGTCACGTAAAGGCTGAAATTTCAATGGACACATAGGATTGCTTGCATTTTGCACACAATCAGTTTCCCAACAAAAAAAAGTGTTCTTGAGCGGACAAAAACGGGAGGAATACCGTTCAGAAGCGGCAGCCGACTGTTCGTGTGGAAAGAACAACCAGACAGTGTCGGTGTCGAATCCGGTGATCATCTTCAATGGACCGACCGAGGGGGGAACCGCAACCGGGGCCAAGTGTTCCATGAACTGCGAATACGATGCGTACGTTGATGAAGGCTCCGGGTTCAAGGTAAACGAGTCCAGCTAACACAGCTCCTCTTCTAAAACAAAGACATTCGTGTCATTATATAATATGTACATGTAATGCCTTACCAAACATCCTTTCTTTCATTAGGTACTGCAAAGTATACAAAATAAGTCAAGGTTTGGATAAAATATCGAATTTGATCAAAGATAAATCCCATTACAGTTCTCTCTCGTATCATCATCATTCGCGAAATCGACTCTTGTAATCTACGACGGAGACGTTGTGGTGTTCACGTGAGTTCACTTTCAGTGCTCATATATCGCATCTCAGGCTTCCGCGAGATTTGGACGACGTAAAAAACTATGTCAGTGGGAACAACCACGTTCACCTCAGCTTCACTGAAGAACAAGATGGACGTATGTGTCATATAAACCTACCTTAAACTTTATGTCTCAAATATGTTTCTAGACGTTACTGGAAAAAAATGCTGGAAAATGTTTCTTTAGACGTTAGCGTATGTTGAATCAAGGAGAGACTTCGTAATACTGAACAACAATCTTTGCATAAACTTTGTATGTATGAAAAAAATTGCATAATTTCTTGTTCATACGTTCATGCTTTTGTTCATGCTTAAACGTTTTTGTTCATGCTTAATACATTGAAAGCTTAAGACGAATGCATAAAAATTGTTACTAATTTTTTTCGCATCATATGTTCAAAATTTTTCCGCAGAAAAAATGATAAAAGGTACATAATGTTTTGAAATAGAGAGAAACATGTCTATTACACAGTTGGACTACCAACTTATAAGGTGCTAACACTATTACAGAGGACTCCTTTATGCTCGTGCTAACAAAGTCGGACCCAGGCTCTAAGCCTGCTGTGACAACGACTCCCAGCACGGCAACAACGACGGAATACGTCGGCCCCCTCGGACCTGGATTCAATCCAGCATTCATCTCTGATGACGTCGTCGTTATCGTTGATATTGATGGCGATGCAGGCAAGGTCCAACAGGTAAGACAACTGATAATAGTAGATATCTTGTGTGCGAGCTGTCTAAAAATATCACCTATTTGAGACATATAATTACTTATATAAATTTTGAAATAGTAGTTGGCTCATATACGACCCAAACTTCCTGGAATGCAACCTTAGAAAAACGATAAGTTGTTGTATTTAATATGTTCAGCTGAAAGATTTCGCCGAAGCGGTAGTTGCTCAACTGCCATTGGGTGATGGAAAGGCATCGAACAGCCGAGTTGCCTTGTGCTCAGTCAGTGCTGTCTACCCAGCCATACCGAATGCCGTCCCATTCACACTAACAAACGATGCCTTCCGAGCTGCTGTACAAGGACTACAAGCACTTGGTGACGACATCGGCTACGCTGACTTTAAGTTAGTTTTTTTTGTCGCAATGCCTCTTATTGTTAGTATAGCAGTATATCGAGATTACGCACTACGAAAATGCATCTATCTTTGAAATGAAACAATATTATGTTTATGCCTTTTGGGTTTGCTCCATGTATTCCATTCTATTAAAAGAAATTGTAGTGAACATGGTTTATTTGCAGGACGATCAAGAAATTATTGACGGACAGTATTTTCACTACTGATAATACTCGACCTCATACTCAGCGAGTTGTCTTCATCTTCACAGCCAAGGGGTAATGACGCCTTATTGTTAGCATGATCTACTAAACCACGATGGATCATCAATAAATTTATAGCCAAATTAATGTGAATTTGCAGAACTGATGGTGCTGCTGAGACAGTCCTAACTAACCTGTTACCGGCCGATGTCTATGGAGTAGTTGTCACTACAGAAACAACAGATTCTGACAATAAGAACTTCAAGCCATTCACTGATGTTGGATTGAAAGTGTTCACATTGACAACCGACGACGACGCTGGTCTCAAGACGTTTGTGAACAAGTATCTCCAGAGCGCAGACCAATGTGAGTAGAGATACGGTACTCACGACCACAGATTCCTGCCAGGTGACCGGCAACGACCTGACGGTGACAGTAATAGTGCCAGAAGCAGAAGAAGACCCTAAAGACTTCAGTATCCCACCAAAATACGACGGGCAAAAGTCAACATCAACCGCTCCTTGGAGTAATGATATTCATTACTGTAACTTCCAAGAAACAACCATAACTGTTAAGGTATTAACAGAACCGTTGACTGACACACTAATAACTGCTTCAGCTTGGAACTGATTCTCATGCAACATCAATCTGCTACGAAGTGTACTACGAACTGGAGGCTGATCGCGACTTCGTGAAGATCCACGATGAAAATGGTGTTCTTTATGTCAGGCAAGCGATGATTGTGATCACCTTCTAAATGCTGTTCAGCCTGAGCGGAATCGACGTCTCTGGAACGACATTCTGTATTCCTGTGAAGGACAAGAAACAGAACACAGTATACTTCAAATCCGACTACCAAGGCATCTACGACGGTTTCTACGCCAAAGTGACTGAGGGTCCAGCAGCCACACCACAATCATGAGTGTAACATCCAACCATCAAAACGAGTAATATTCTTGTGTGATAAAGTGTATGTGATGGTGTGGTGTCTCGGTGCAATACGGCAGGGATAACGGGGGGCGAAGAGGGGGGGGGGAAGGGGGAGGACCCGGGGGTAGTGTGTGGCCCGAATGGACCACGTACCCGGTCTCTCCTTTCTGGATGCCGATTCCAAGGCGATGCTCAATGGACTCAGCTTGAGACTCAATGATATCGACTTGAAGCTGAGTATCGTACTCGAGTTGCTCGCCACCAGACTACCCGATCAGAGGTATGTCTTCATACTATTGAGTCATACATGTCGTTGATCTGTAGCCTGCTAGGTTTCACTTTCTTGGTGTTACTTCAATCTGTTTCTAATAAGAATGTGTTGTTTATCATCAGACGTTTCCATGTTTCGATCCCCGTCTTTTTTTCTCTACGAAATACATTGCCGTACCCTTCCTCCGATTGTCCTTTTGTTGAAAACAGTGAACCATCTGTTTCTGTTTTGTCTTCTAATCATCGTTTGGTTCCACCAAATGTTTTTTAAAAATTTATTTGCAATTAATTTATGAAGTATGAAAAAGGACCACCCCCAGTGTCCCTCTTGCTGTTCATTCGAAGCTGTTCATGTGTTTCTTGCAGTTGCAACAGATTTGTTCAGACTGACCTCCCTGTTCACTCCGACTCCATGTGCGGCACCTGAATGCTCTCCAACTGCGCCATCGTCGTCAGATAAAACTCCCAAGGTAAGAGACATCGACAATTCTCGTCGAACTCCTTTCCTCCTATCAATGTCATACAGCCCCGGGGATATATCAAGGAGATGATCGAAAACGGTCCTCCAACTGTGATCATATCTGTTTCGAAACCATCATATCCTCTCTCCATTTTCCTTTCTCAATCCACTTTTCCTTTTATGAGATAAGAGTTTTTTATAAAGAGTTCGCCAATAGGCGATCGACAAGATCTTTCACGGCGCACTTCGCTGGTCGGGAAACTGTCTGGGACAGCTACAAAGTCATGCATCTTGAAATACCTAACAACAAGTAATTCTAATCGATATTACAGATCGAAACGAAAGAAGAATCCGAAGGCGAATTGGACCTGGAAAACGACGCAGATGAGGATCTCGATGAGGAGGAAACGAAAGAAGACAATCCCTCGCCCTCCGAGGCGCCCATCGACGCCGCGTCCAATGGCGCCTTTCCCGAAGGCGCCGTGAAACGCGCAGCGGAGAAGGCAGCTCGCAGCTTCCAGAGCACACAGCCGAAGGTATGAAACCACAGTTCGCATGCTGTTCGACCGGTCATTCTGCTCCTTGACAGGGTTTCGCCCTGTGGCATTCGACCGGTTTCCTGTTACGCAACAACTCATGTGCCTGCCCTCTGCTACTTATAACAGTAATAATTGCTAACTGGTCTGTCTGGGGTGGTTTATTAGGGGTTGAATATGTGTTTCGATCATCAATCATACATCTTGTAAAGTAGAAATGTAAAGTATTATATGTAAAGTAGAGATGTCGGTACTCCCACTTATGGCTAGAACATTGGCATCATGTCTGAGCCGCCGGAAACCGACAGGGAAATTCACTTTGTCGCCGTCCCTGATTAGCAGGGAGATAAAGGGGTTACGGTAGTCTATTTTCCCCGGCGCGTAGTTCAAATCGTTCGTTCGCGAACTGAATGAGAAGAAGAAGAGTGCCGGGGACGATAACAAAAAGGGCAACCGAAGGATGACGGTCGGGTATGCAGACGAGTTAGAGAGACGATGGGGAGGGAACTATTCCGAGGACATTTGCACATTTCTGAGGAATATCAAGAACCTCTCCCATACGCACAGAGACGCACTAACTATTCCTTGACTAGTTGGAAACCGTGTACTGGTTGGAAAGACTTGAGGAACACGAGAAATCTGTATATATTATACAAGGAAAGGTGGAGTGTCATGGTAGGAACACTTAGCTACAGATAAGAACCATGCTTACGTTTTATTGTCAGAACAGTTTGGACCACATAATAGGAAATATTCCCTGTGGCATTAGATTACTACTTTGGAACAAAGAATATTAGGCAAGAGAAACGATGTTGGGAATCGGAAATCGATGAATGATGAAACCCTCAACAACGGGGAAAGGGATGTTATTTTGATCTGCCATCAGGGTCTCCTTATTTTTGTCGATCCAGTCCCCCATCGCCTCATTTCTGTTTTTGTCACTCACCTTTTTGCCATCAAACCATTTCCCTGACTGAACCCTGGCAATAAACAAAAACAATCATTCGATTGCCGAGCGTCGTATCCGGGACCATTGAAAAGATTGAGGGACCATCGAAATAGAGAGAACAATGGATCTCATTGTAGTGAAAGTAAGGCCACTGGTTAATCATTGAGTTTGCGTTTGTCATAAGTTAGTGCGAATCTGTAAGCAACACTACTTTTCTGCTAGAACTTATTATAATAGACGTTAGACTTCTATTGGAAGCACTGTTTGGTTCGCGAGTTACAATTGCCGCTCACAGTTACTGTTGCTATCGCCTAGTAGTAAACTTCACACTCCACCTTCCCCTGTATATTTCGAAAGTTGGACGATGTCGGGGAACTGGAACTGTGACTGATTGTACCGATTTTGTGTATGTGCTTTATTTTGCTGAGCGGGTCTCGTCCGCAGGCCGGGGTAAACAGGGCGACCAGCAGCAAAACAGTAACATAGACAAAATAACAAAGGATCGGATGGTGGGGGACTGGCAAGGCACAATTCGCAGATGGATTGGCATAGAAAGTGATACCCAGGAAGCTCTTGGCGATCATTTCAACAACGGATTGGTGAAGATTAGTTTCTCAGATGTGATCACAGTACTTGTATTGTCAGTACTCTTGCTTATCGGTTCCCTAATCATCTCCAGCCTCTATTCCATATTGCCAAACTGCCCGAGTGCCTCACGTCTCCTCCCGTGTACCGGGGAATGCGACCGCTGCTTCTCCTCGTAACGGTCATGCCGTATGTTTGTTGCGATACATGCAAACTTATCGAGGAAGAAGCAAGAGAAGGGAATTAGCCCCCGAGGGGGAGGGAGGGAGGGGGGGTGAGGGAGGGGTATGAGGAAGCGCCATCGCGGATCAACAGAAAGACAACCATAACAGACAGCCCAAAAACCCCCGACATATTACCACAATACGTCATTCCCCATGGGAAACCCAACAGCTTGAACCGGTTACTCTCGTCATACTCTGGTAATGCATACTAGTGCTGACATACTGCACAACATACTAGTATAGCACTAAACATGCTATTAGAAGCAATAATAGAGTAATAGTAGACTGCTATTTACGTATGGGGCACAATGCACAGCAACTCAACTTCACTACCTTTGCAATTTAAAAGATGTCGTAAGAAACAAAAGTTTTCAAATATTTCAAGTGTACATGACATAGACAATATTTCCAGGTTTTTGCGTGGCAAATACTTCGAGAATCGGTAACAGACGACGAACTCCGAAACGTACAGATCTCATTGCGAACCTTTCACGGCGAGACATCCGCACATCTGCTATCCAGACAATTGCCCAAGGTATCCGTCAGCTTATCCCTGGTAGATCTCATTTCCACCATTGGTTTTCGCCGAAATGTTCACAGTTGTCTTTACCGTAGCCAACGAAAACAATGATCTTTTTGAGTTCATCGAGCCTCTCGTCAGGTTTATCATATATGACAATTTTACATTCTAGTGCTTACAAACGCTAATAAACTAGTAATAATACAACGACAGTTGCATCTGATGGACATGGTACGCGACATGGCTCATCTGGCACCTCTGACACTTTCACGGTGTTGACTCTTTACCACTCCGGTACTATGTTTTCCGTTTTGGCTCTCTATCCGCCTTCCCTTTTCTTTACTCTCATCGTTGTCTTGAAGTTCTTCATACAATCCGGCAATACGTTCCAACGGCATCCATTGCAGATTCGCCTTGTCGTCGAAGCGACGATGCGTTACTTCAAATGGGACACGTTGCCAGATGAGAGCCAACTTTCGAAAGCGAAGTTGATTCTCTCCCATCTCAAGAACAATGCCAAAGTGCGCAATTGGACTCTTCGTGAGGGGAGGCCGAATAGGTGAGGATTCCCTCCTTCTTTGCCATCTCCCGACTCTGTCTCCACACGTCATTTGTGACTGTGTTCGTGCAGACCGAAACAGGTGACTGCCTATCGACCGAACCTACCGTATCCCTCGGCCGAGATATGAAAGGGCAGATGCCCTCGACGCGAGTGTCGAAGGGAAACCAGAGACCTGCAAATTCACTTTCGCCATACTCTCTCTCTCTTCGTGTTGATAACACTGTTTTCGATCGGAATAAGGGTCTTTTGGTTGGGGAACGAGGGTTAGAAAGGGGAAGAGGGCAATGCCAACCAGCCAAGGAGACAGAAACGGTGAATGAGTCATCGGGAGAGGGGATACGTGAAGAGGAATGTGAGATGAGGGACGACAGGGTAGGCAATTGGTTTGCAGTGCAAAATGCAAGGCGTGAAAACTGTCTTCATAGAACTCGAATTCGGGCTTGAGGTCTGGTGAGGTAACCGAGCTCTTATTGTGGTAATTGTCAGTTGACATGGAGGGGGCGGCTGGCTGTCATAGCCGCGTCTCCGGAGAGACACAGAAGGGGAAGAGATCGGAAAGGGAAACATACAACAAACGGTATCCCTCTCCGCGTGTTGCTTCGCATGTGTAATTGGACGATTGTAATGTGGGGGAATGTGCTCCTCCACGGAGAAGATGATGCACATATCAGCCACGAGCTCGTGCTCAGACATCATCCATAGCATGATCACGTTGAATGAGCGCAGAGCTCGCAATGGCTCATATCGCCAAAAGACTCATATCCACTTGTTCAGGGTCTTCAAAGCAGCGACAGCGAACAACGCGGACCTCATCTGGCGGAGGTACGCGCAGATCCTCGGTCCGGCCGGTCTGGCCTCTATCGGCCTGCTTCCCGGCCAACAACCCGTCACCTCACCGGCCGCCTGGCCATCCACCGTCGGTAACCTTCCGGTTTGATCTACCTCGTGTCAGCATAATATAGTCTTATATAGTCAGAACATTGCTTCTGAGCAGCCGACTCCATCCATAGCACCGAACTACTCATTTGTCTAGTTTCTCTTTTAAACGGATTATATTACCATGTTCGGTAACAGTCGGCTCATTTGAAAGCAGTGATCTGGATATAGTGCATATGGACGCACAACCCATTCCCGGCTACCTCCTTATGTGTTGCAATACTCCATATTGTATGCTGTGTACTGTGTATCATATATATTATACTGTTTTATCAGTGATAAAGAGTACAGATACGTGTGCGTGCCTAAAGGTATCTCGTGTTATGTGAAAGAGAGGTGTCTTATTCATGCATTGTGTTCATTCTATACTGTTATATTACTTACTTTCAATAAGCAAAGTAACTGTGACATCATTGTGCATGCGTGGTCTGGGGTACAGGGTGAGAGTGAGAGGTGGGGGGGGGGGTTGTCCCCTGGGGGTGCGATCGGTGCCCTTCGGCGCATGGTCACTCTCTTCTTCCTGATGCCGGCATATTTTCCGTATCTCTCTCTTTTCCTCAGTTGTTTCCCGTTGCAAATAGTGTGTGGTTGGTTCGCAAACATGCAAACGTACGCAACAGGTCAAACAGTCTCTCCTTGACCACTACGGGAAGAGAGGAGAAACCACGCATCCTGAGGGGACAGGCACACTTCCTAGCAATCACTCCACACAGGCAGCTCGTCATCTTATTCCCAAGCCCATGAGCTATCAACAACACAATTCGAGATAAGAACCATGTTAGTGACAACTAACCAGGAGGGAAATCCCATGACCACCAGATATCCTGACGGGAATGACAATACATTCTTAGAATCGCTCATTTCGTGATCTCGAGAACTAGTCCATGGGTTATCGCCCTCACAACTCCAGATGGGCATCTGCCGGGCAGACATCGCGACACAGCGAGTCCTGAACAGAATTGTTGAGCTATTGCTCATTGATCTCCATGGACCTTCACTTTCCTATGACTGGTAACGAGTAGATGCGATAATAGGAAGGAGAACCACAGATGCTCCAGGGGGAGAACTACACTAATACTAGTAACTACCCAAAAGGCAAGACATCATTTTTGACGCAATGACAAAAAGACGTCGATAATGGAGAAATGGGGGCATGTCGCGCCAAGGCAGTTTCACTGATAATGGGTGATAAAATGATGCGATCACTTTGATAATTCCAGAACCACATCACATACTCAATTGTCTCCCCTCTTGTTTACTCCGGGAAAGTACATTTCTCCCCCTAAAAACCAGCAGCAATCACCGTGTTGGCTGTCCTGCACAACAATGCTTTGTGCACCACAAAAATGTTTATTCATTTGACATAACACCAACCTAATACTGCAGTTGGACGGGAAACTGGAAGTTGTAGGGTGAGTGAAGGGGAGGTTGGGGGGGGGGAGAGACATGAGCATCAAGAAACACTGTTCAAAACATCAGGCATCGTTATCTTGTATTCGTTGGTCAGGAAAGGATAGGCAACTAAACGAGCTAAGGGGTACCTCGCAATGTACCGTTCTAATGGAGGATCAGTTGGTTACTGGAATCTAGGGAACGTGACATATCGATGTATTGGGGGAGAGGGCGATAGGGCGAAACACGGTGGACCACAACAACACCAATTTGCTGTATATTTAGATAGTAGTGTTTTGTTGTTTGTCTCCGGGTACTGCAGCACACAGGGGGGACCTAATATCAGCCCAGCAACCCTAAAAAACACTTGGGGTAGCCGTCCTTGACATTTAAAAATAGGTGGTTTCATTTTAGCTAAAACATACAGTATCACAATTGATTGTCGGAATCTGTGACAAAGTGCATTCAGGAAAAAGATATCAATTGTGTTTGTTTAGACAGCGTTTTGTTGATAGGTTTGGTGCCCTTGGCAAAAACACAGACAAACCACGTGAGGTGGAATAACAATGGGGATACAGAAATGAGTCCCCATTTTCTCGGGAACGGGTGATTCCACTACTTTCCAAGTCATAAATGGATTACCAAAAAGCTTCCCTTATTCAAAAGGTAAATGTTTATTGTTAGATTCAGACAATAAACTGGTAGAATGGATTTTGGAGTTACGCAAAGCCGTCGCGCGTTTCGGAAATCGTCACCATACGCCGATCACATCACTACACATCAGTCCATGTTTTCTGGTGACAAACAGGCTGCCATACAGGTCATCAACTGCATATTTACAACGGGAGTATTTTGTTATTTGGCCCCATTCGAGGGGTAAGAAACAGGCGCGCACAACTACTGTTACTACATTTCTTAATATGTAAGTTCGACTAAACAAAAGCTCACAAACCTAGTAACGTACTTAATGGCGGGAAGGAATCACAGAAACCATAATGTTTCTTGTTTAAGTAATCATAATGATTAATATCAACCCAATGTTGTACAAGATGCGTACCCCGAGAGGTCCGTTCCTCTGCCCGAACCACTCCTCGAGTGTCTCCTCTCCCTCGGCCATCACCATCTCACATGTCTGTTGGAGGCGAATGATCTCCGCCGCCGGTTCATCCCACATCTCATCCGGCATTCCGAGATCAACCTACAGTAAACACATTACAGTATACCACAGTAATCTCTCGATATCATACAATATGCCATCATGTGTTCACTTCTCTTCTAATAACAAGCCACGAATAAGTAATCCTGGCTGACAATAATTCTAACACACTCAGCATACTCTATAATACATTATTTTCTTGTTTCGTATTTTGTCCCTTTATCTTTTACATTCGACAAGAAACATTTAGAATACAGTACTCCTTTGCAATGTGACAATAGCACACTTTCGCATGCTTTCGATTTCTCGTTCCTCTTCTTCCACTACAGTACGGGTTTATGAGAATGCTCTCTCATGAGTAAGAAACTTGACCTATTCCATGAGCCTAATAAACAAATTAGCAACTGCATTGAAACATAATTCGTTCTTCAGAGTTACCAGTTATGCAAGATACTTGTCAAATGTTACAGTACCTAATGGGAGTTGCTTTTCATGTGTTACAGTCCTTATTCACACGCTTAATTGTTTATTTTTCGTCGAGAATAGCATGTTTTCGCGAAGAATTCCACAGTCACAACCCATCCTCCCACACTAATAATTGTCCACTCAGGGGCCGAAAATATTCGAAACCCCAAAAATGCCGTGAAGCGGAAAGGGGAAACGGATGGTCAAAAAGTGGGGATGAGTACAGAAAGTACAGGGGGAGAGGGGGAGGGGGGCTATGAGGGAGCCGGGGGAGAAAATTGCGGGAAACGCAGACTGGTTCAAATCTGCCCGGCTGGCATTGGCAGCCTGTCAAACCGTAAGAGGACACACAGTGAACTGTCACCGGGCACTTTTACAAGATAATTGTTTTTCTTTTTGAAAGAGCACTCGTTTTTGAATAACTTGAGACCGTTGTTGGATGAGCAACGGAATGATAACAAGGGGGGAGGGGGGGGGGTAAGAAAGTAGTTAACAACGTCGAAAGTGAACAAACGGATGTAGTTGTATTTATACGGCATATTTGACGTAAACATGCGTGGGCAATGATGGGAGACAAAGTAAAACGGGCAACAAGTTATGTGTTGTGATACAGATGGAATCGGAAATAGCCCGGATTGCGAGGGGCGAGGCCGACTACACAATCGTCAAGAAGAACATCATTGCTCAGTACAAACCGAAGTTCGAACGGGTCGCCACCAATATGTTGATCGTCAAGTCCTGCTTCAAAGGTGTCACATTTGGCTGAGACAGTGGAATATCCGCCGGTCCCAGATCTGCATATTCCTTCGTCATGGGAGTGAGACCTTTGTTATCGTATGCAAATGAGGTACTGTAGACCGGCGGAAGCAACGGGCTGTATATTTCGCGCATGTATGCGTTAGTTCTGAATCACAGCATTTTGCCTCCACTGATCGTCTACCGTACCTTATTTGCATACGATAACAAAAACTTCTGTTGCTGGTACAATGGAAAAAATTGAAGCCGGCTGAAGTTGTACTGTCTCATTGTTAGTACGATGTAGTTGTATGATGTTGCAGGTTCGTTTAAGCCGAAAGATCCAATCCAGAAATTGGAAAAGGAAAGGAAGAAGAAGAAGGCGGACGCCCTGAAACCGAAGAAGGAAAATGAGAACAAGGAACGACACATCCCCTTCTACATTCCAATGCAGGATACGCCGGCGGGCAATGAGAAGAACGGTGAGTCTCCGTCATACCACCGCATCCACGGAGCCGACGTCCATGGGAGTGCACTTTTACCCCACCTTTTTGCGCACATAAAGCACGTTTTACCCCACCTTTTGAGCTGTTTCTGCATTCTTACGTGGTTCACCCCTCCTTCACATACGCAAATTAATACTTTTACCCCTCCTATGGGAGAGTCGGCTCCGGTGGAAGCACAGCTATGGTCTCCGTTCTCGTGGTTCTCGAAGCACTGATGAGCGATGATCCCAATAGCGCACAAATCATAAGCGCATTACCTTATATTGCACTCAGTTACTATTGGAATACTTGACTCCGTTCCATACAAATATCCGACTGTTGCTACATTATCAATTTTGTATGTGTATTCAAACTTTTCAGTGTTCACATCAGGTTCACAAGGTTGTGAAACGGCATAGGGTTGCTAAAAATTTGGTTCCTTTATCAAATTTGGATAGTTGGTAAAAAAAAACTTAACAATAAGATTGCCTCATAAAGCGACAGTCGGATATTTATACAGAACGGAGTCAAGTAAGCCAATAATAGCAATGAACCGACATCAATTTTGGTTTCTGGTCCTAAATTGAGCATAACTTGAGATTCACGTTAAAATACAGTTACTGCTTGGCTTTCGTTCAAAGTTATAGTTTGTGCGCTAGTGATTTTGTGCGCTTATGGGATTGTCCCACTGATGATATGCTCATTGTCAGGTGGAAACAACACTATTGTGTTTCATTTTGATTTCAGCTGTGCTTTCAGCTAATTTTCAGATACCACTAATGTGTTTCAGATACTATTGCAATATCGGACTCCGTTTTTTTTTTTACAAATATCCTACTTTCGCAAGATAATCAGCTGTACTAACGCATTTAAGTTTGCCACTGTTCATTTTATTCTCAAATGCCTGTAAAACTTTATACAGTTGTAAAAAATAGATTCATTAGAAAACGTTTGTAACGGGAAAAACCATAACAATAAGAGTTGAATGTATTTGCAACTACATATTTCTACAGAACGGAGTCAGGTACATTCCAATGGTACCTAGGTGGTGGGGCATATGGTAGCGCTTTTGTCTAATACAGCTTTTAGAAATTTGTCTAAAAAAATTCTTCTTAAGATTCGGTGGATTCCGAAATAAGATTCCGAAATATGATGATCACGCAGCTCGTGGTGAAGTGACCAGCTAGATTCAGAGGGGCTCCCGATCTCTTCTCTTTTTTTTCTGTTAATAGTTCCATTTGTGTACTTTACTATGCGTTTACTTACATTTGTTACTGTAACATACCTTAACCCCCCTTGTTGAAATATGCATTTGATCAATCTTTTTCTATGTACATACATATCCTTGAAGAACCGGAGAAGGTACTTTGTACCCGATAATTGCTTTGGTTGAATCATCCACTAACTCTTTGTCAAGCGACTTTGTTATATTTTTGTTATTATTACAACTTTTTTTTTACATTCCCTCATAATTTGACAAATGTGTTGATAAAACAGTCGCTATCTTTTTGAGCTACAAGAGACAATAGTTGACTGTTGGGAGTGGAACCATTGAGAGTGTCAATCACATTCTCCTCAAGGCAACGCAGCAGTCTCTGTTTTATGAGTTATTCTGTTGTAAGAAGGATCAAATCCAAGCAACACTCGAATTGAACACAAAACCACAATAACGACGATATTCTACAGAAATATTGGAGTGTCGCCTGAATCCACCTTATAATCAGTGCATAAACAGTATCACAACATGTTGCATTTGAAGTCTACGTTACCTAATTTGCATACGATGACAAAGGTTCTGCTCTCTATTATACAAAGGGATATGCAAATTTCAGACCGGCGGAAGTTGCACTGTCTCATTGTCAGTGTGCTGTGAGTATGCTAGAGACCGTTTTATTGGCGCGTAACTACGAACCAGGATGACATTTGGGAACCCATGAATAGGACTGACAACAATTAACTCGGCGTTGCTCAAGAGAACAAATCGCAAAAACACTTACATTCCGCATTGCAGTAGGATTCCGTATAGGGCTCACGAAATTGTCCGATAAGTTAGTAGACACAAAATCGCTGTGATTACACAGTTATTCGTTGTTAAACGTACACAGTGGTACTCAAATATTCTTGTTAACTATGGCCGAAGACATGTATTTGAATGTTGTACTCGGAACAGTTTATTTTGCATTTTCATGAGTGTAATAACATCATGTTCGGTACATAAACCTACACCGGTTGTATCTCTCTGTTCTAATAGTAAAACGTGACTTGGATCAAGGGTTCATTATTGACGAGGAACGTTTTATTTGCCAGGATCTTGGAAGGGGGGGGGAGTTGGCTTCTAAAGGACAGATCTCGACTTCTGTCCCTTGAAGTACCGATCGGAGTTGGCTACTGTCAAAGAGCCAACCCTCGTCCGGGATCCCAAAGGAACATACAGTCAAGTTTGAAGGGGGCCTATCTCCAAATTCAGCTTTCCAACACGAGATTTAAATGACCTATTAGGCTGTTCCAAGAGTAATTGCGTTCGACTTTGCTAATAGAGCGGCCATTGAACAGGCAGACCATGTGTGAACTTGCACAAACATTCGACACTTTTAACAGTGTCATTGCAAGGCACTTTCACGCGATTGCCAAAGAAATACGGTGCCTCACTAATTGTAAGATGAAACGCATCACCAACATCGGAATCTTACTCTGTCTCTCAAAGAGGAGCGGGTTCAATGATTCCATTCTCATCTCAGACGAAAACTGAAACCTCTTCGACAGCATCATCAGGAAAAGACAGTGGCTTGATCCCGGCGAGAAGCCACTTCTTACTCCAAAGCTAGCGTTTCACGGCCTCTGCGTTCGATGGTGCATCAAACGCGTCTGGGCTGGAAAGGCATGTCCTATGCGCTGTACAGCACTGGCTTGGCCAATCGGGACTATCACCAATTCAGGTCCATGGAACACTCCCTAGTAGAGAAAGCAGGTCACACACATGGTGAACTAAAAAATGGTTGGGTCACTTCTTCGCCGAGTTTTAGGTGAAGGGCATCCACGGCCTGCGCGACGGATGGCAGAGAGTCATAGATGCATAGGTAATTTTCATGGATCGATATAACCTGGTATATTGAAACCGCGAAAGATCCAGGTAGTGTCGAAGGTGCCCCATTACAGGACACCCTCACACCGACTGAACCA